>JAEQBH010005479.1:0-263078 GCA_016808115.1 Tetrastigma voinierianum | reverse complement strand
ACTCTCTCAACCGTACTCTAGCTCCCTTTTGCCCAAACGAAAAACGATCTCATTTCACTATACCACCGTACTTTATTCTCATCTCAGAGGCGCTTTGTTTGGCCTTCCCCTTTTTGGTTTTCTTTTTTCATTTTTGCATTAAAGTCCTTCATTTATATTTCATTTGCATAACAACTTATCACCTTTCTACTTTGACATATACTCTTCTTCATTTATGACCTTTAGGTCCTTATTTTGACATTTTACTAATTTAACCTTGACTCTTTTATTAATTTCCATTTTATTTTAACTTGTGTTATACCCTAAACATATCATTAAATTACTAGGGTTTAATTTAGGGTGCACTAATCCACTACACGAATTCTTACTTTAAAAATCTCTATTTTTATCACTTAAAACCAATAAAATATCGAATAAATTTTTTTTTTTATAATAGCAGAAAATGCTATAAAGTAAAATAATAAAACAAAAATGCTATTTTTGGGACGCTATAAGTAGCATCATCTTAGCATTATGTGAGAATCGTATGGACCGAGAGGTGATTGATCCAAAGATACCCAGTACCCTATCAGATGGACTCGAGCAAGGATTAAAATATTTATTTTCAATCTGATATATCTACACGCATAAATTTTACGGATATATTGATATATCTGAATATATCACTTATTTTTACATAAATATCAATAAATATATAAATTATTTTAAAATTCATTAAAAATGATTTAATTTTAAATTTTGATAAAATAAGTAAGAAGGTTATTTTATAAATGTAATGTATATATTAATACTGATTTTAAATATATAATATAAATGAATACTGATTTCATTCTATAAATATAAATTTATTTATTTTATTTAAATAAATTTTAATTATACTATAGTAATATAGTATATAGTATAATTATATATATATATATATATATATATATATATATATATATATATATATATATATATATATATATATATATTAGTATTATTATATATTTAAGCAAAATAAAAGTGAATGGATAAATATAAAAAAAAATAGTATTATTATTATATATTTAAGCAAACAAAAGTAAATGGATAAATATAAAAAAAATAAAAATGAAATTATAATAAGTTTTATGACAAGATAAATGAGATATATTAATCACTAAAATCATAAATTATTTAATTAAAATGAATTTAATAATATACATCAACAATTTATTTTAATATTTATATCTTATACATAATTATTAATAATAAAATATGTATAAAATATAACGATTTTTCTAACTTAAAAAATATAAAGATAACTATATATTAAAAAATATATTTTTAGATATTATTAAAGTTTGAGATAAAAAAATATATAAGGGTTTACCTGAGTATAAGGAAATATTTAAGGCAAAATTTAATGCAAAATTTAAAGAAATATTTAAGGGGGAGTGGGTTTCAAAATGGATAATATTTTGATAAGGGTTTACCTAGTATCAAGGAAAAATTTAAGGCAAACTTTAATGCAAAATTTAAAGCAAATTTTAAGGGTGTGTGGGTTTCAAAATGAATGATATTTTGATAAAATCGCCGATATATTGCGATCTACCTTGATATATCGCCGATAAATCGATGATTTTATCGTTTTTTTTCTTCTCCTCCACTCGTGTTGGCACGCTCCACACGCATGGTCGAGTCTTTCATTGAAATATCACCTTCATACCGATATATCGCCACATTGCTCACATTTTTTCGATTAAAACAATTATCAGTTTCGACATCTGTGGCTCGACAACCAACACCGATATATTAACGATATCATCATATATCCCAACATTTTAAACACTAAAACCCGAGAGGTGACCAGAATCACAAGGAAAACACCGCCTTAAAGACCATACTTAACGGCCTAAACAATCGAAAGCACGCTGAGCTGTGCGAAAATCGAAACCAAGACACGAAAGTGTAAACCTCATACCGGTTTCCTTAGACAAACACAAGTATATTTTCATCAAACCCCCACTTCATGAATATAAATCATAATTGCATCAATGAATATAATCAATCCTAATATCATTCCCTGCAGTTTTTCTTTAAAATAAACCCATTTACTTGTGAATCTTATAAAATAAATTTTGGGATTTTGCTTTTGTTTTTAGCTTTTACTTTAGAAACCCTCACCCAACCACATCGAGTCGCTCAAATAAGTAGTTGAATTGGCACTGGCGATCAATCTTCATTAAACCACACATTCTCCGAAGTGATCGATATACGACTCGTTAATTCAATCGTAATACTTCATACGACCCTTTACGCTTACGAAAATCGCTATCAAGTTTTTGACGTCATATCTGAGACTTAAATAAAGTTTTTATGAACATCAATTACCGAACAGCCTACATCTAGCTTTCCATCTCCTCTTTGTAAGCATCTAAACATCTCAAGATAGATACTTGGGCTATTGAATATCTCACATCATCTCTATAAGGTAAGATCTAAACATCTCGGGAGATAGTATACTTGACTATTGAATATCCTCACATCATCTCATATAAGAAAGTCATTCCCAACAAAAATATGATCTATTGTCATCTATATTGAACCTAACTGAATGAGAGATCTTTTGGTGGAATTCAAAATATTAACAATTTCTTTAATTTCACTGCATCTGAGTCACGAATTAGCATCACCTTCTTCATCCTCCTCATTTTCTTCACTATCACTTGTATTAGATTTAGTGTCCCTCACCTGTACTGTTATTTTGAGTATTTAAAACCTAGTTGGTCCTTAAACTTACTTCGGAAACCATGAAAGACAACGGGATTAATTAACACCAATTGATGGTGATGTCGATATAATCCATCAAAAAAATAAAAAACCGCCTCCCAAGTCCCAAGTGGCACCCCACTCACCAAACAACAAGCATTCGTGTTCCAGTCTCAGCCTATCCTTTACTCCTAAAGATGTGGTGTGACAAACTCTCATAGTTTTTACACAAAAACACCAACTTAATCTGTACTTGGCGCTGCAATGGCATTATCAAGCGTCTCCCTGCTTTATGTCTCAAAGTCTCCAAATCGTCTACAATCTCTGTCCAAACCCTTCACCGTAGTCTGTAGGATTAAGCATGAAAGGGAAAGTTCTTGTCGCGGTGAGTTCATCTCTTCTATTAGTTTCTTGGAATTGGAACTGAATCTCTGGGATTTAAGAATTTGGAATTTCACCCACCCAATTCCTTTTATAGTGCATAACTTACTGAAATTGTGCTTTGAAAAAAGGGAAGCCAATGCAGAGTCGAAGAATTGGCAAAGACTGGTTTCAACCGCATTGGCTGCCGCAGTGGTTACCCTCAGCCCGGTGATGCCGGCGGTAGCGGATCTCAACAAGTATGAAGCTGAGACGCGGGGTGAATTTGGGATTGGATCAGCTGCCCAATTTGGCTCTGCAGATCTCAGGTTCGTATTCTGTATTGTGGAATGTGGATGTCACCTTTGGTTGTGGAACAAGGGTTTGATTTATTTTCTTCTTTTTGTTGTTACACAGGAAAGCAGTTCATGTGAACGAAAATTTCAGGTGATTATACTTCATCTATGATAGAATTGGCTCGGATTGGATTAGGGGATAATCATGCAAAAATGCCCACGAATACTTCCCTATCTATATCATGTCCCTACCTTTAGTAAAGGTCATAAGTTTGCTTCCATAGCTTAACCATGCCCTGCCCCTAGAAAAGGTTATAGAAGGACAAGCCCCGGTTAAATTTTCATGAGCTATTTGATAAATTTAGTTTATTTGATTTTTGCTTTTTGATAAATTTGATTTTTTTTCCTGATGTTTGATTGCTAGAAAAATTTTGAGAAAGACTATCCAAGCTTATTCAAATCTTTTTTTTCCTACCTTTCAGCAATCAAACAAAGCCTTTAAGTTCCTATCTAAACAGCAAAACCTGTACCAGAAGTGGGCTGTTTGAGTTTCTACTTTTCTGTGTAATGAAATCTTATGTTTACTATCAATTTAAATGGTAATACAGAAGAGCCACTTCACATCTGCCGACATGAGGGAGTCTGACTTCAGTGGTTCAACATTTAATGGCGCATACCTTGAAAAAGCTGTTGCATACAAGGCAAATTTTACAGGTACAACCTTTTGTTTCCCCTAAAATTAAAAATGTTTCTACTATCCACATACCATAGTATTTAAGTATATGAAAGATGAGCTGTTGATTGCTGCTTACATCCTATATAGGAAAGAAAATAAAAAATTGAATGAGGTTTTCTCCTCATCTTTCTCTACAAATTAAATAGCATTCTTCTATGCCTAACGAATCTTTCTGCGTTGTCGAGTGGCACCATGTTTATGTTTGATTGTTGTAGATTTCTGCATCCTTTTAGCAATCCTCCATGGGCAACTTGGTGCCACTCCATCAAAGCAAGCTAGCACAACCACCATGTCTCTGTTGTCATGCGAACTTCCAACATCCTTAGTAGCCTGATAGAATTCATTGTAGCACACTCCTTTCCTCCTGTATCTTCCAAGTTCCATCTCTGGCATCACCTCATGACTCTGGTTTTCCACAACCCAAAGGAAAGTCTCGCAAGGCTGAAAAGCCTCTCAAACGCAATGGAGGATAATGGTTGACTCTGCTCTCTTCCAAGTCTTCTTCTTCCAAATCTTTGTCCAGCAATTCAGTACTTCCTTCAACACTATGAAATTCTTCTTTTATGGGACAAGATGATTCCGATTGAGGAAAGTTATTCTCCATCTCTGAGTTATCAGCACACTGCAAATTTGGTTAAGCAAAGTCTCCCAGCTCCTCAGCGGTCTCACAATTTTCGTCAGTCCAATTCTGATTGACCAAAATCTGACTGCCCTTCATGAAGTGGAGACTCCCAAAATATTTGGATTCAGATTGAGCAAAATATGACTGCCCTTCATGAAGTGGGGACTCCCAAGAATTCCCAAAATATTCGGATTGAGCAAAATTTGACTGCCCTTCATGAACTGGTGATTCCCAAGCATTCCCAAAATATTCGGATTGACCAAATTCTGACTGCCCTTCGTCAACTGGTGACTCCAAGAATTCCCAAAATATTCCATTACCGAATCATTATCTTCTTCCTCCATGAAAAAACAACCCAATTCCGTGTCAGAAAATAAATAATGGTGAGAAAAAGAAGGCTATAGAAGGAATGGAATCTGACCTGTTGTTTGGAAGAAATCTATGTTTACAATGAACACCCACCAACTTCTTCAGATTTCCAATCCACTCCGGTGTAGATACTTTTCTTCTGAATTTTGATGTCTCGGAGGAGGAGAAATAAAGGGTCCAATCTTCCATATATTTCAAAACTATTATCTTTTTGCCTTTTTTCTGTTTTAAATATATATATGCACATCATGTCATGCTCATGTGGTAGAGTGCTAAATATTTCAAAAGGCATACCATGATGGGTGGTTTTGTGGCCTGAAGTTCCACGGTGACAATTTACTATATCCTAACTAAAGTATTTAACTATATATATATATATATATATATATATATATATATATATATATATATATATATATATATATATATATATATATTGATTGCACTTTACTTCCCTTAAGATAGTAAACGGGCCTCATTGAGACTCAAACATGAGACTCCCTTCCATATGCCCCGGTAGGTCTCTTAGGCGTGATGGGCAAAAATTTAAATATATTTTATAAAAGAATTTTAAATATCTTTTAATTATCAGGAATATGGTTCTCTAAAAATCTATTTACATGGCAGTCCGAATCCACTTTTAAACAATATTTTGGCAAGCATTATCATTTTCCTTTTTTCTAATTTTTTTTTTTTTTTTACATATATTCATTTTATGATTACATTATAAGACATGCTCTCATAATTCTCTTCCCACTAAGACTAACCTCGATCCTCCTTCCCCGTGCCCACGCAATTTTTAACCACTTGAATTAGACCTGCTTAGCAAATATATATTTTAATATCTTAAGTCTTTTAAGACCATTACTTACAAAAAAAAAAAGTATTGATACATGAGGTTAAAAGTAAGTTCCATAACTCATAAAATCTTGCACTGTAATTTTAGGAACAAACTTAATTCCTCTTATCTAAAGTGGGATAAGATAAAATCTTTCCTTTTTTTTTATGTATTATCTAATGACTTTGAATTCAATTAGATAACATTAACTTAAAGATGACCATCTAGCTCAGAATTCAGAATTCGATTAGATAACATTAATTTAAAGATGTCCATCATGTCTAGCTCAAGTGGTAGAGTGTTCATTTTTTCAAATAGGCATATGGCATCGAGAAAGAGGTTCTCAGGTTCGAGTTCCAGTGGGGATAGTTTACTACCTTGAAATTAAAGTGTAATTAAAAAAACACACACATTAACTTAGAGATGAAAATAATATATTAACCCCCAACTTGGCCATGGCGTACTTAAAGTCACTACGAGTAAACCCTAGTGGAGGACTAAGGGGACTCAAATTGGTAACCATTTTTTAAACCCCAAGACCTTAGACTAACTAAACTAGCCCTGGGGGTAAACTCCAAGTTTAATTTATTATTTAGTTGTCCATATTCATCAACAATATTAACAATTTCATCTCTAGGACCTTAGACCAACTGAACTAGTCCTCGGGGTAAACTCCAAGTTTAACTTATTATTTAATTGTCTATATTCATCAACAATATTAACAATTCCATTTGTGCGTTGTAACTCATCCCTTTCACAGGGGCGGATTTAAGCGACACATTGATGGACCGAATGGTAAAGCTATTTAACCAAAACCGTGTCATTACTTTTATGTTGGAATTTCATAACAATTTATTTCAAGTATAGTTGGGAGATGCCTGATATAAAGTGGTGGATTTACAAAAATAGGTTCTGAATGATGCAAATCTAACAAATGCTGTACTGGTAAGAACGGTGCTCACTCGCAGTGATCTTGGGGGTGCCATTATTGAAGGTGCTGATTTCAGCGATGCTGTTATCGATCTTCCCCAGAAGCAGGTCCATTCTTTTGATATCCTTTTCTTTTCTTTTTTTCTAAATTTTTGGGAGTGAAATTCATATGAGGAGGCTTTGCTGAGGCGATAATATTAAGGTGTTAGTCGGGCTTCTGAGTCGTCCAATCTGGGTTATTCTACAAGATGTTTGATTTGGCTGTTTCTATTTATATGCTCTAATATTTAGTGGTTTAATGGTTGGATTCGTTGATGAAGGCAGGCACTGTGCAAGTATGCAAGCGGCACAACCAATGACAGGGTGAGCACGAGAGTAAGCTTGGGTTGTGGAACAGCCGACGAAGCGCCTATGGTTCACCATCTTCCCATTGTTGGAGGCTCCACCGCCAAAACTGCTTGATCGGGATGGATTCTGTGATGAAGGCACTGGCCTCTGTGATGCTAAGTAAAATCAAACCATAATGTTCATTTCATTGGCCTTTTATATCTCTATCTCTGCTACGACGGATCTATGGGAGTAAACCAAGAGCTGTATACTACTTTCAATACACCAGTGTTCCCTTACGAGCTATTAGTAATTTTACTTTGAAATAAATACATTTGGAACCAATAATACCTGTTGGTACCGGATTTAAAGGATTAATGTTCTGTCTAAGGCAACATAACATCTCATTGAAAAATAGAAATGAAATGACAGATATTTCGTTCCACTATCAGAATTATTTGATGTTTGCTGTTCAAACAATTTTCATGATACATCAGAGGGATTCAATGATAATGATTGCGAAGAGTAGATCATTTCTTTTAACAACAGTATCTGTATAAGAGAAGCAAGATTCCGTCGGAAAACAATTATTTATTTCGGGATACCTTATCACTTTTATTTTCTTTTATTAAGAGAAAGAATGTGGAGAAATGATAACAAATAAAAATAAAAAAAATCAATTTGGAAGAGGCAAAAAACCTTAAAGAAATTCGAATTACAAATATAACTAGCATTGCTCGTTTTTCATTAGAAGTTTGTGATTTAGTTTTTTTTGTTGTTTAAACTTGAAATTGATTACCAAATCATATTGCTTACATGGTGTAAATAATGTTTTGATTAATTAAACAACTTTTGAAGTCAGGATGCCATGTTGATGCCTTGGGAATGACCATGTTTATCTCTTCAACCATGCACCTTTACTCATCCTCATTTAAATCTAGCTTCAAACCATAATCTTTAGTTTGAATACAAATGTATTAACATGCTAAAGTTTAATACAAAATATATACAACTATTGATTTATAAAAATATACTTTCTTATGAAAAGAAAATTATAATATTCATTTTAATTATGTAATTATATATTGCATACAAAGCAAATTCTAAAGGAACAACCTTTGTCTCCCCTACAATGTTTCTAATACCCACATAACATAGCATTAACTTTTATCAGACCCAAAGGAAACCTCATTCAATTTGTAGAAAAAGATAAAGCTTTAGGTTTTGAATGCCTGAACACACTAGGCTCTGGTCCATCCACAACCCAAAGGAAAGTCTCGCACGGCTGAAAAGCTTCTCAACCGCCAAGGAGGATACATGTCTCTGTTCTTCCAAATCTTCCTCCAACACCAGTACTCTCCCACACTATCAAATTCTGATTGAGCAAAGTTATCATCCACCTCTGAATTAACAACACCTGCATATCTGATAGAGCAAAATCTTTCCAACTCTCACTCAGCCTCACAAATTTCATAACAGTCCAGTTCTGATCGACCAAAATCTGACTGCCTTTCATGAAGGGATGACTCCCTAGAATTCCCAAAGTATTCTATTTCTGAATCATTATAATCTTCTTCCTCCATGAGAAAAGAATCCAATTCCGTGTCAGAAAATTTTTCTCTTGGAGATTGCAACTCCTCTGCATCTTCACAAGGTTCTTCTACCACAGTGGATTCGTCATCTTCATCTTCCCATCTTTTTCTGATAAGATATTATTTTGCATAGTAAAGCAAATCCCAAAATCAATTGGGTTGATGAATGGTCCGCATCCTCCGAAAATCCTGAATAACATGAAACTTCTTTTGCCGTTTGTTCTATGGTTAGAAGATGAAGATGAATCAGATTCCAATGGATGTTTCTCAGATTCCTTTCTGAGAACACTGATTTGTTTCGAACTCATTGGTGAATCCATCTGCAAGGACAATAAATAACATCAAAATTAGCCCACAAAAATGTGAACTGAGAGATAGGTGCATGGACATTCGTTTGGCTGTATAGGAAACCCATGAAAAGAACCTTAAAACTTTTCCGTACTTAAAGAAATTAAAACCCCTTTAAACAAAAAGATTAAAGACTCCACTCAACATATCCAAAATCAATCAATAAATCAAGAAGCTAAGCACACATCAAGCGAAAATCAAAACCCTATAAACAAATCTAAATAAACTCCTATAAAGAAAACAAGGAATGGTAAAAAAGCGAAGATCATAGAAAGAATGAAAATCTGACCTGTAGTTTTTGAAGAAATCTATGTTTAGAATGAACACCCAACCAACTTCTTCCAATTTCTACTCTACTCAGGTGTAGATACTTTTCTGAATTTTGATGTCTTATAGGAGATAGAATAAGGGTTCATAACTTTATATAGTGCTCTAAAAGGTGAAATATATTTCCACGGCAATCTGACATATCCAGAATTCCAGATTTTTAAACTAATTATCATAATATTCGCAAACATTATCTTTCGTCCTTTTTCCTTTTTCTTTTTAAAAACATTAAATATATTTTAATTATCATAAATATTTTAAAATCAGTCCTTACAAAAATGTAATTATAATTTTATACGGTAAAGTTAAAAGTAAGGTCCTTAACTAATTTAAAATCTTCTACAGTAATTTAACTAAAAATAACAAAATTTGATTTGACCAATTGAACTTTTATTATGTTTGAAAATTACTTTGATAATAAATTATCTCCGATCCCCTTTCTATGCCCTTGGCATGTTTTAACGGTTGTGTTACTTATTATTATTATTATTATTAATTGCTTTGAAGTTGTTGTTAATTATTATTGTAAATTGCTTGAAGTTGTTGTTAATTATTATTATTATTATTATTATTATCAACGTTTAAAAAAACATGGATAATTGAGAATATGCTACAGATTAAAAATATATTAATTATAAATATGAAATATTTATACTTTCTAGTTTAGAAGGAGAACTTCATGATTGCCGTGATTTTAGCCATGATCTTTGGAACTAACTTTATTCCTTCTATCCAAAATGGGATCAATATCATCTTAAGTAGATTTAAATAAAATTTCCTTTTATCTATTATCTAATAATTTTGATTTGATGATACAAAATTAGCTTAAAAATAAAAAATGAAAGTTGAGGACGATATCAAAATATTAACTCCAAGTTATTATTATTATTATTATTATTATTATTTTGAGATCAATGCAGGATAGAGTGTCTATGAGACTCGTACTCAATCCCTTTCGTATGTCCTATCAATATGTAATTATCGAGTTAGGCACACAACAACTCTAAGTTTGTTGTGAAAGTATTATAAAATGCGATATTAAAATAAATATAGCTTATCTTTATAAAGGCTTAAAAACGATAAGTATGGAGAGAAAAAGCAGAAAGAGAGGATGAATGAGAAAAAGCCTTATCAGACAAAAAGGAATAAGAGCCTTTATAGGCTTATTAAAGGGAATTCCATTACTCGCCTAATGGAAGAGTAATGGAGGGTTAATAATGGTGGGGATGAATGTGGTAATTCACCATAATGCATGCGGTCATTTACTCGATGCAATAATCTCTCATTTTCAACGCTTCGAATGATCACTCACAGCACACGTGATCATTAAAACCTCGCTATTAAAACCCAATTGACAAAAAAAAAAAGCTAAACGAAAAAAATAAGATAAAATTTTACGACGTCAGAAAGATGTTCTCAGCCATAGACTATCTCTTTAACAACTTTGTCAAGAAAAATCCAACACGACAAAATCCTCGACATGTAAAAAAGCATAACACATTAATATCACGCCATAAGATACCCTTCACAACGCCCTTCAATCGACGATTCCAATCTAAGATATTAACCGAATATTACTGATAATGACCGCGACAACTGCTGGGACATCACTGGAAGCCGCATTTATCGAACATCAATTCACCCACCTTCCTCAAGCTCATGTGTATAAAAGTACTTTGGAGAAATGTGTTTAGTTCTATCTCCTTTGGTATAATTCCTATTTGTGCAATGCATGCAGCATTATCTTCAACAATGTTGTCGAGTTGTCTTTAATAGATGAGAGGCCGCATGATTCTTGGATATGTTGAATCATTGATCGTAGTCATATACATTCATTGTTTGCTTAAAGGATCTCCATTAAATAGTAGTTTCATTACAATTAAACACATACCTATTTCGATCCGGCTTTACGTGATCCAAAATGATCACGTGACGCATATCCACACTGCCGTCATTCCTTCTGAGTGAAGAATAGACTCATATGTTGTTTTTCGAGGTAGAGAAGCACGCTGATACCATTTTAATGCCTTGTAGCCAAGATAATCAGATTTCCATTAATAAATCGATAATAAAAGCAATATTCGAAAGTACAAGCATAAGATACCGATTAGTGCCCAAAAGTACAATTTTGAACCCTATATTAGATAGGTTTTTGAGTGCTTTTTTTGCGCACTAATCATGCCATTAATGTGCCAATTGAAGTGTTCAAGTCTTCTTAGCATCACTTATGCGCCGTTTAGAGGTTATTTTCAATGCTTTATAGTAAGCCAAG
This sequence comes from Tetrastigma voinierianum, assembly GCA_016808115.1. NCBI lineage: Eukaryota > Viridiplantae > Streptophyta > Magnoliopsida > Vitales > Vitaceae > Tetrastigma > Tetrastigma voinierianum. The sequence continues at coordinate 251,328 of JAEQBH010005479.1, read as the reverse complement.
ACTTCGGGGAGTTTAATATCGAGATGTATGACGAATCATGAAGTTTGAACTCAAGTGTCACCATCAACTAAATTCTAAGAATCAATGAAAAACTCAAGTCAAAGTGAAGAAAATTGATGCAATGAAGACAGATGAAATGCAAAGGAGATCAACAAAGCCCGGAATTTTCGGCAGAGTTGCGAAATTATAGATTGCGAAATTTCAGAACCTTAGCGAAAATTTCGCAACCTTAGCTTAAATTGCTAATTTTCGCAGACTGAACTAGCTTCGCTTAGTAATCGGTTCTAGCTTAAATTTTGTATTTTCGTCGTCATTTAAAAATTTCATGTTGTTAAATTTCGCTTAGTTAAATAAATTACCAGGCCTTAGCGAATTTCCTGCTGCTATGCGTTCCGGTGATTTCGCTTACCTAGCTAAATTCTTCACTTAGCGAAATTCACCGCCTCGCCATGCTTTTGTATTTAATGTTAACCGACTTCAATTTCATAGATACTTTCTCGCCTTTAACTTACCTAAATTTGTATATTTTTGGTATTTTCATGTATTGAGGTGGCCTATATAAACCCCTCTCTTTTTGTAATAAATATAGAGAATTTTGGGAAGCAAGAAGGAGGGGGAGAGAAGAATTTGTAAGTTTTCATTTTTGTAAATAAAGTCTCGTATTTTTAGTTAGGGTTTTGCTTTTCTCTTCTCTCTCCTCTTCTCTTACTTTCGTACAATGCAAACACTTCTCGAGGATGACAACTCAAGAGACTTGCCACGTTCTCCTTTCTTGAAGAGGAAGGAAGCTAGCTTGGTGGTGGGGGCATATGCAGGTTGTCCTCTCAGATTAAAAGCCATAAAGATTCAGGTTTGGCGACCCCCATCTTCTCAAATTAGTAATAATAGCATCAACGTTACTGATTCGCCAATACTTCCATGCGTAGATTACACAAAGGCATAATTTAATGCTGTGATGCACCGCGCTCATTGCATGGTCTTACGAGCTTCTGAGATGATATTTAATGTTGTGGTTTCAAACAAGAAAGGGGCCATAGATGGATGCTACCCGTGTTAATTCAAATAGGAGTTGATTTCATGGTGAGGTTTGCTATAGCAAACATAGATCCTGCTATGCCTCGTGGACTATAGGTCGTGATGTCATAACACTTAGATAAAACTCGAGACACTGAGTTCATTCCTAACTTCTACCAAGTTAGTGACCTAAATCTTCAAAGTTAAATTCTTCACACTTCATTTTCGCTTTACACCCTCGCTTCAACCCATTTCCACCTGCTTTGAAGCAACCAAAGAGTCCAAAATGGCCAGGAAGCCTTACCTCCGTGCACTTATGCAAATCATTTTAGGATGAAAACACATCCTGCAGTTCACCTTAGACCACTATACTGGCAAGAGCTTGACTACGTAGGTAGGAACTAGGTGTATATAAATTTTGTCGATTTTAGCTCACCACCGCTACATCGACCGCATACATATGCATCAATGACACTAAGATATGGTACTTCAGGACCAAGTAATTTTTCACCCTTTTCACAATGACGAATTGGGTCATTTTTCACGTTAACTAAACGAACAACAAATAGGAAACTTAAAGGGTATGCTTTGTCCATATAAAATTGCTTTAAAATTTTCTTAGTATATGTTGATGGGTGAACCAAAACTCTAGTAGGGAAATGCTCGAATCTACAGATCGAGGCAAAAAAAAATTTCCTAAGATTTGTCATCCCAAATTCATTTTTCAAATATTTTGTTGTTTTTGTGAGCTCTTTAAGAGTCCCAACAAGATTTAAATCATCAACATACACAACAATAATTATAAATCCAGTTTCCTATCTCTTGATAAAGATGCATAAGCATATAAGGTTGTTTACACACCCTTCTTTCAATAAATATTCGCAAGGAAATCGTACCACATGTCCTGGACATTTCTAATCCATATAGAGATTATTGTAATTTGATTGGAAGACATACTACGAGGATTAGACATTTTGCTTCCAAGCAATCTTAAATCCTTCAAGAATTTTAATATATGTGTCAATATTCATGGAGCCATATAGATAAGCTTGCATGACATCCATGAGACGCATATCATGTCCTTCAAAAACTTACTAGAAAGCGGAAAGTAATTACGTCCATAACAAGATAATATGTTTCCTCGTAGTTAATATCAGGTCTTTGCGAGAAACCTTATGTTACTAATCATGCTTTATATTTATAATCTCATTATTTTCATTGTGCTTTCATACAAATACCAATTTGTACCCAACAGGATTTACACTCTGTGTGTTCGACCCATGTGTCCAAAACTTCGTTTTATTAACGAATGACTATGTCTCGTATGTTCTCTTTCCATTTTGGCCAATCATTTCTATGTCGACATTTTTCCATATTTTGTGGTTTGGGATCCTTATCATTTCTTATGATGTCTAAGGCCATTTGGAAGACAAAAATATTATTGATAACAATATCATTCCGATCCCATTTATATCCCTTGTGCACATAACTCAATGAGATCTCATAATTTTCTTGTACCTATGCCTCTTCAGGGGCTATTTCTTTATCTCGAATCTCTTCAGGGGTTTCTTGTTCAATATATGCCTTTGCAAGGGCCTCTTGTTCACTATATACCTCTTCAGGGGCTTTTTGTTTATCATATGCCTCTACAGGGGCCTTTTGTTTATCACGTACCTCTTCAGGAGTAGCAATTCTCATTTATGTTCTCCTCTTCCAGAGAGTTATATCTTTTGAACCAATAGGTCTTATGCTTCAGGCGTATTTTATACTCATTTGCTAATTGTCATTCAGGGACATCGATCCGTGTTGGAGCATTCACAGCCGGGATATGTAACTTTGTCACTTTCTTCGTATCAATAAAATCATTTGGTAATTGATTTGCAATATTTTGCAAATGAATGATCCTTTGAACTTCTAGTTCATATTGATTTGTAAGAGAATCAAAATGAGACATTGTAAATGCATTCCAAGTAATTTCTACCGTTTTTCCGAAATCGACTTTTCTCCCATAATGAAGGGAATATACTCATTAAAACTGACAATCCAATAAAGTGAGTCAGAAACATCTTATGTTAAGGGTTCAAGATATCTTATGATAAATGGAGAACCAAAACCTAAATAAATCCCAAGTCATCATTGGGAACCCATTTTAGTGTGTTGTGTAGGTGCAATTGGTACATAAATTACACAACCAAAGATTCCTAAATGAGAAATATTTGGTTGTTCGCTTAGTACTGTTGTGAAGGGAGATTCATGGTAAGTTGTCAGGTCGACATGAACCAAGCTCAAGAAGATGCATAATAAGATGTTCCCAAGAAAGCTTCGACAATTTGGTTTTCTTATTAATACTGTCAGAAATACACTGAAAACGTTTGACGGGGGACTCTACTAAACCGATTTGGGTGTGAGTATGAGCAACAAGATGCTTAATATTTATTCTAACTGACATACAATTGTCGGTAAAGGTTTAGGAGGTAAACTCACCAGCGTTGTCAAGTCTGATAGTCTTGATTAGGTAATCAAGAAATTAGGCTCGTAATTTGATCATTTGTACAAAGAGTCTAGCAAAGGCAACATTTCGTAGAAAGCAAGCATAAACATGTGACTACCTGGGGCAGAGACATCTATTAAGACCATAAAGTAACGGAAACGTCCACAAGGTGGATGGATAGGTTCATATATGTCCCTATGTATTCCTTCTAAGAAGACTGGTGACTCAAATGTGGCTTTGCTAAAGGATAATCTGACTATCAATTTACCTTGTGAGCAAGCAACACATGGGTATTCATTGGGAAAAAGAATATTTTATTCTTTAGTGGGTGCCTATGTGAGTGTTCTATGATTCTCCACATCATTAAGGACCCAGGGTAACCCAACCTATCATGTCAAAGAGCGAAAGTCTTTGGGTCGTTGAACTTTTGGTTCATAACAACATATGACTCGATAGGCTTTATATTTGTATGATATAACCCAAAGGAGAACGCTGAGAGTTTTTTCATTATAAGTTTCTTACCAGAAACAATAGATGTAATGTAAAGACATTTTGTATTATCTTCATTCATATTTTCAATATGATATCCATTTCTGTGGATATCTTTAAAGATGAGTAATATATAATGCATCATCATATGGACGCCCCAACCTTGGTGGTCCGTCAATGCCCCATCAACCTACGCTGGCATCCGCGATGCCGGGTAACTCGACACCACACCATTGAGTCCCCTTTTTTCGGGACCTAAGATTTAACAAAAATCAGGCATAATCTCCTTTGTACGAGGAGCTCTACCCAAAATACAACATGTGCAATTATATGACAACATGACATAATATTATACAACAACCTCATCTGTTTCACATACGAGTAAAAGTGGCCATGTAGGGCCCATTTACCCATACTCAAACATATAAGAACATAACTATTAAAACCATAGTCCATAAGAGTTTAAATTACGTCACTCTTATACAAAACATATATGAAAATTAAGCATTCTAATACATGTTTTACAAAATGTAAATCAAAGCCACGATCCGACTTCCTTTTCAATTTCGGCCTCTAGTGAGCGTCGTATCTATGCACATTCCCTGTACATGAAAGAGGGTCCCACGACGCGAAGAATGCCAGTAGAGTAAAACCCACAGAGGCTTACTTCCTCACCTATGCAATACGCAATGGCCATGTCACCAAAGAAAGAAGCACATTTCAATCAAGATTACGAAACCTGTAATGGAATTCCATGCCATAAATGAAATGCGACCCACCATAAACTTACGATCGAGTCCCCACTAACCCCTCACACATGCAACCCTGCGGTGAAAACCACGCCGGTGTTTCAACAAAGACTAGACTCATCGACCGACTCTAATACTCATTTGAATATCATCAAATGTCGCGGTGGTTCGCTTTTACGGGCTACGCCATTTTTAGTCTCACCACGTGATCGTCAGACGCCTTCCCCGACATTTTTACTTCGCTTTCACCGCTGCGATCATGTTTAACCGCATGTAGATTTGGGTCTTTCACCTTTGGGAAAGGACTCGCCTAACTTGCTATGCCCAACACACGGTATTTTCTTTTTCATTTAATATTTATACCACCAGTTCCACGGGACGTCAGTCCGCTCAGGCTTCACTTCACACATCTACCAAGAATGGTGAATTAATCGCTTCTATGCACTCCACACCCAACTCGACGCGATGTTCTGCATATGGAATGCAAGTATGCCAAATATAGCATTACATATGTCCTTTATTTCCAATTTATGGCTATACACCATCATGTCAACATATCTAAATACGCCCATATTGACATCACAAGTCGTTACCAATTCAATGAACAACTTACTTTAACCTCTAGGCCTAATTGTGATACATCATGTCCACAAGTAGCCTACAACAAGCCATGTAATGGCCTCATTCACATACAATAACGTGTCACTCAATTATCAAGCAATGACACACAAATAAAGTAGGCTTATTCAACATGTCATTCCATACTAAGCGACAGCACTTAAGGCAACAATCAATTTTTCAAAAATACATGAGCACAAATATGTCATTCACAAGAATATGGTAAGATTCTAGATTCAAAGAGCTTTCCATAGAGTCCAAGAACGTACAAATCGGAGTTCGGATGAGAAAGTTATAGTCGTCCAAAGTTGGAGGCCTCACATAAATAGTCAAACCCAACCGGATAGATTTTCACCTTAGCCTATTGCACACCTATACCGGATCTTTGATTCCAAATGGGTCAAACCCAGCCGGACAAACCCGGGGCCAGACAAACCTAGCTTCTGACAAACCTAGCCGGACAAACTTTGCACTTTGATTGTTTTGTGGTGTCCAGCGACCATAACTCGCTATAGAGGTCCGATTGAGAATTCAAAAGCCTAACATCAAGTTCACCGACGCTACACTTACTCCAAGTACATGACCAAATTTCCTTTTTTTTTCCCACCCAAACCAGTACTAAAGTCCAAATGCACGTAGGGATCAAATAGATCTTCCCATAGTTCAAAATGCAACCAAACATCCCCTGGGGCAAAAACACAACCACGTACTCCCTTAAGGTAGAAAATAACCAAAGTAGGAGAAGGCCTACATTTCAAGCCGTAGTTGCTCTAGGAAATCCTCAGGACACTCTAAACCCGAAACCCTTGATTTCCTAACTCTTCACTTGAATCCTCGCGAAACTTCATGTTTTTTGATACCCACGCGCTGCCTTGTCGGAGCATGATCTTAGTTCTCGTCCGACGAAAACTCCACTCCAATCGATCTCCTCAGAGAGGATTATAGAGAGAAATTTGAGCTTCTCTCTCCTCTTTCTCTCTTCTCTTTCTTTTCTCCTTTCTGCTCTCCACCGGTTTGGTCCAACATGATCAAGTGGAAGTGTCCTCCCTTGCCACATGTCAACCTGCTATTGGCTCCCTTGGATTTTCTTATCCTCTTATCCATAACTTTGGATTTCCTTCCTATCAAGTGGTGACACATGTCACGCATGGCCCCACTTAGGCTCTTGTTTGGCTTGCCTTCCATTTGACATGTGGCTCAATGTGAGCCACTCAACACGTGCCACATGTCACTCATTATTCTTGGTGCCTTGAAAAACGTGAAATTCCGATTATTTCGGAATTCAACGAAATTCGACGAGGCAACAAGATTTCACGAGAAGATTCCAACGTTGAAGTCTATTTCGTCATTCGAAATCTAGAAAAATTCCAGATTTTCAACCGAAATTACCGTCTTACTCTTTTTCAGAAAAATTGAATTTTCTCGGGTTTTATAGATATGAAACCTAGTTCCATTTTGCAGCATTATGGTTTGCTCTTGAACTCCGTAATTAAGTTTGCAAGTATCAAATATGATACTTACATTGGCATTCGTTAAACGCTAAATCTAAAAAGTATCTTTTATCTCTAAGCATCTATGCGAGCTGGGTTGCACAATCGCAAGACATATCACCTTTATTCATCTTAAGATCAATAACACATGGATTTTAGATAAAATTAATGAAACCATGTATAATGTAAATAGCAATGCAATAGGATGCAATAACAAATGATAGTTTATTTAATTTTGATATAAGAAGCATAATCTCAAGAGTTAACATTTTCATCATCATTCATCAAATGGTTCGCTTTTTTCACTAGACCCCAAATAAATCACTATCATAGTAGTTATGTAGTCCATTTCTATCAAGAATTACTTATATTTCTTTTCCTTTTCTTGATTGATGCTTGATAGAGGTCGGCCAAATGTTTAGCGTATAATGTACGCCCAATGCCCTTTCATATCACATTTATGACACCATTTTTACGTGGCTTTGAAGGCGTATTTTGTATATACTTTTCATTTTTTTTGTTTCATCTTGATATTTTTCCACTTTTGTGGTTCCATGAGGTTTTCATTTTCTAGGAATTTGAATAATTAGTACCATGAATTCCATGGTGCCTAGACCTTCCACCACCATGGATCACTGCCGCCCTGTCACACGTCTGAAATAAGACATGATCATATTCATCTTCATAAACTTATCTGATCTTATATCCTGATTTAATTTGGGGAGTTTGTATTTAAACCACATTTACGCTCATCATCACGAAGATGATATTCAATCCAAAATGATTTTTAAATTTGTTCTGATTATTCATTACCATATAACAGATCTTAGGCAATTAAAATGTGGTAATTTATTTTTAATAAAGATGTTCTTCCAAAGATCTCTCCACACTGAATTGTGGAGCCATGACTTTGAAAATAATGTGAAGATTCTCAATCGTTTTAAATTTACAACCACGTATCCAACAAACAAAGCTGAGAGATCCAGTAATGATATGTCACACTCCCTCAATCTCATAGATCGAGGTGTTTTTATCGCAGCGATTCATTTTTAAATCTCATATGGTGTCAAAATCGCGTTTGTAATCCATAGCGGAGTTGATTTTCTCATCGCAACTCGCGATTCATCATCGCAATGGTCCAACATCTAAGGTCACGATGATATTCTTTCCCAACGCAAAGCACAACCGTTTACGGTAGATCGGCGATTATTTAATAAAATCTTTCATTAACACACTGTAAGAGATTCAAGTTTGACAAAGGATGACAGATATTTGGTTTACAATCAAAAAACCTAAAGAGAATTATGATATGCAAAAATTCAAAAATAACTCAAGTTAGGTTAGAAAATCTCCCGAGAGCGCCCGCCTATAATGTGTGTCCAAAGACAGAGAAAAAGAGAGCAGCAAGCAGGTAAATATATTTCATATACAAAACATGCTGATGGATAGAGATAGACAGAATGAGAGGTCTTCTTCCTGCATGCTGTTAGAAGAATAAGAGCTTTATGTTTGACAGTTGATCACATCGCCTCAAAAAGTAATTAAGTTAATACGGCGGACATCGTCAACATCATTAATGATATATCACCACATTGCACAACCCTCATTTAACAAATGATTATTATTTGTTGTTTTTTGACACATATTAATGATGATCCCATTGGGACTTGAACCCTCCTCTTCTTATAATTACCTTAAACTCAACCACTGCTAATCATTGATACTCAATTAGGTAATTTGAGTTGTCCATGTATCATGGAATTAAATAATAATATTAAAAATCCATTTTGTACACCCATTTCTCACAAAGGTCACTGTTACATCGATGGATCCTCTGATAATCTATCATTATTGTTAACAAAATATAAATATACATCAAATACCTCATCATACTGTCTTTAATATTTGATAATAAAATCATAATATGCATATTCAATAGTTATTGTCTATCTAATAAAATGTTACAATATCTACTCTATAAAGAGATATCCATATTATCCTCAGAGTGATATTATATTCACATTCACCTTAATTTCTCTCCACATCCCTTACCACTATTAAAAGATCATCAAACACCACTAAATGAAAAGAAAGTTAAAATATTTATTTCTTAAAACTTTTAAAAAATAATTTATATTACTTTCATTTATATTATATATATATATATATATATATATATATATATATATATATATATATATATATATATATATATAAAATAAATTTGTTTATCAAAAATTTCTCTCATGTAGCTTCTTACTTGTTTTGTTAAATGATCGATCCAGATTCAAGCCCCCAAATACCTAGCAATTATGATAATTGGGGGTAGGGGAAGTGAATAGCTTGGGCTAGTTACTTGAAAAAGCCAAGAAAATTTTGGGTCAAATAGGGCTGACCGAGTCAGGCGAAACCAGTCCAATGCGTTGATCGAACATCTGGTTCAAGCACCGGCCCAACCCAAATTTATTTTTGGGCTGGTTTGGATAAACCATTCCAATGCATAGAAATATTCTGTTGAGGATTAATCAACCCAAGTTCAATTGGGTCAAGGTTTGGACTTAATATTTTATAATGTACATTATCGTATTTAGTAATATTTATTTTTTTAGAAATTTTAAATTATTAAATTATATTATATCTTTATGGTAATGGGCTGCCATATATCCTCCATGTATCTTTCTTCTAACAAATTATTCTTATGCAACCATAGACATTCCAGGAATTATATTTCACCATTACACTGATGACTGAACTACATTATAATCTCAAGCTAGCCGGAGCAGAAGATGCACTATGAAGATACGTGGTCCCAATAAAGAGCATAAAGCAGGAATAATATTGTAAATGTAGCATGTGTAACGTAACATCAAGGTGATGGAGTAATGATTAGAGGACTGCATATCTTTTATCTTTGAAATATTATTCCTTCTTATCCACTGGGCCAATGGGGAGATGTAGCATTTGTGCTGAGCACTCAACAGAATCTAGCGAGTGGAATCCATCTGCACCAATTAATTAACAATCATGTGGTGTATGTGTTGACCTCGTAGAATGGGAAACACAGCTCGGTAGCAACTAGAACGGCTATCATTCTGAATTCATCCCCTTAAAAGCTTGGATAATTACGTTTGGAATCCTGTTTGTTGAATTAATTCAATTGATAGAATTGAACTAAATATCATGTTTGAAAATTTATAAACAATAGAATTGGGAAGAATAGAATTCATTTAGGAGCAAAAAATGAAGATTTTCGTACCAGAAGAATTGAACCAAAAAATGGTGTGATTTGTGTAGAATTCTAATGGCTTCTAAAATTGGGTCTCACTCCATATAAAATGAGAAATCCATATTTACCCTTACTTTGTCACGCGGGAAACTCTTTAAAATTTGGCTCTTCTTCCCGCTAAAGACTCTAATTTTCACAACTTTTTCTGTCCAATAGTCATTTCATTTCCATTGGTAGCTCATTCCATTGATAGATCAAGAATCGACAAAATCAAAGGTTTTTTACTCAAATCTCATCCTCTTTTCTTCTGTCTTGTGTTTAGTGCAGTTCTGTTTCACTAAACACAAACCCTCTGCAGGTAATTTTTTTACTTCATCAGCACCTGTGATTTTTTTCATTTTTTATGGCATATTTTGAATCTTGATGATGCTTGGAGCATTAGGGTTTTTACAGTCATATAGAAATCTTTACTTGATATTAGTTCTACCTAAGCATGTTTCTGGCATTTTAAGTTGCAACTTCAAGAACCCAAAAAAAATGTACACAATGATAGATAATCCAGAATTAAATAAATGCTCTAGTTTCTAGCTATCCTTTCGGCCTAATATTGATATTTGTAAATTATTTTCACAGCTAAGGTTAAAAGTTAGTTTTTTAGTTTCTTGAATACGTATAAATAATCTAGTTGATAATTGAACTTGAAAATTAATAACCCCAAAACGGCTATTGAGGAAGAGGAATTAGGATCCTTTCAAGACTAAATTACCCATCGTTCTATCTTCTTCCTAACCATAACTCCATAAGGCAATATGAGATGGAGGCTTATCCTTATATTAAAATTAAGTTTTCCCATTTCTCTTTCTTCTCGAAAGTTAGCTCTATCAAATGCCTAAGCAGATCTAATTCTAAGAAATATTATATCCTGGGTTTTTGCCTGCCATGCTTGGAATAAACAAAAACAAAAAGGTTAATTTCAATTCACCTCCTCGAGGTTAGTGACGAATCGCTTTCTCTCCTAAGGTTTTAAGCTTCCACTATTGTTGTTTTATTTTGTTATGTTCTCATTGCTTTTTTCTCCACTCGAGTTTGATTTACTATTTTAATTATCATTCACTTGATTAAAATTTCATGAATGTAGTGACATTATGACAGATTTTGAGAGGAATTCCTCACCTTTCTTGATTGCTTATGTGGGTTATTTGGTATTTTTAGTTAAACTCTATCAATATGCATCTCATTTGGGATAGACCCGCTTGAATCAAACAGGGACAGAGATGAAGTTAGACAAGAATTGCTTCAGACTTTAGAGACAAGTGAAGATTCACGTGATATAATACGTATGATCATGCTTTTCGACGATTAGTTTCAATTTTACCAGGAAGGGGTCTTTTGAGAGATAGCCAATAAAGTACAATTGAGGAACAATTAGTTAAATTCCTCCATATCATAGGATGTAACGCTTGTAATCAGATCGCGAAAATTCTTTGGCCGGTCGAAAGTGAGACTATTAGCTGCCATTTTCATCAAGTCCTTAGGGCAATTATAACCCTTGAAGATCAATTTTTAGTCCAACCAAATGGTTCCATAGTTCCACTAGAAATACAAAGAGAAAGGAGATACTATCCATATTTTAAGGTATGTTTTATTAAATTACAGCAATCATTGATTTCATGTTTATGTTTGAAACATAACTTTAATGTGAAATTGGCATTTTATCCGTAAGTATTTGATGGAACACACATTCATGGCGGCCTTGCATCAATGGCTGGCAGATATAAGAAAAGGGATTCTGCTAATGAGCATTTTACGTATGCACATTTAATTTAAAATTTATACATGTTACCGTGAGAAGGCTCCCGTGATCATTCAAGAGCTGCTACAAAAATGCTTTAAGTAGGGAGGATAAGTTACAAGTCCCTCAAGGTAGTACAAAAACTGGTTTATATAAACTTTTTCATTATGCCATTGCATGCAATTTGCAAAATTTTTACACAAAGTTTATGGTTTTTTAGGTAAATTCTACTTAGCAGATGCAGGATATATGTTGCGATCGGGATTTATTATCTATATAGAAGCACACGTTATCACTCTGAAAGAATATTCCCGACATGGTTCCGAAATGCAAAAAGAATCGTTAACTTGCTACACGCTTGTTTGAGAAACGCAATTGAAAGAAGTTTTGTGGCTAAAGAAGCGCTTTCCAATAATCGTGCGGTCCTGAGGGCACAATAAGATGTGAACACTCTTCTGGAAATTGTAATAGCATATTGCATTTTACATAATTATATTATGGGTGTGGATCCAGATGAATAACTAATTTCAGAAGTTGATAGGGAACTCATGACAAACCAACTTGCCCATGAATTTGGTTCAACATATATTGCAAGAAGCGAGGATGGTCAAAGAGGGGAGATGATAAGGGAAGCTATTTCTACAGAGATGTGGCATGATTACACATCTTGAAGTCTTGAAATATATTATTGAGATGCTTCTTGTTCTTTTTTTGGTATAACCTATGTATGATTTGTTTTTGTAATTTGATGGATCTTATTTATTTTTTCTAGTTGTTTGTTTTTTCCCTTCAACAATGCAAATGTTAACATTTAGTTCTACTTGAAACCTTTTTTTTTTCCTTTTAATATTTGACATGGCAAAACTTGTATTTTGTTCATGATTTGCATTTATAGGACAAGTCATGGATGAAGTACAAAAGGTTACTAACATTTATGGCCAAGAAGGCAAGAACAACAATGATGGTTATTTTAGATGGAGTATAGAGATGGACAAATTGATCCTGGAGGTGCTTAAAGAACAAAAACTCAAAGGACAAAAAGATGATAAAGCTTCTTCTCGCTTGAAGCCATCGAGTTGTGGTTGCAAAATGAATGAAAAGTTTGGAATCAAAATTACTAGGCAAAAAATTGTTAATCGCTTGAAGACTTTGAAAGATCAAATGGGTTTGGAATTGATAGTCTTAAATCAAAAGAGTGGTTTCTCATGGAATGATGTTACCAAAGATTGATGCTTAAACCACTGCTTCGGGAATGACTTAATCAATGTAAGATATATTTCATGCTATTTTTAGTTCGAGCAGTTCTAAAATAGCCAAACATGTGGATTAGATACTATTCTGATTATTTCTTTTGCAAATAGGCTAATGACAAGATGAGGTTGGTTTGAGATAAACAACTTTTCAATTTAGAATTGCTACGCGAAATCTATGAAAAAGATCGAGCAACCGGTGATGGTGCCGAGAGTGCTAAAGAGAAAGTTCAAAGTCGGAAAGGAGCAAAGGAGATACGATTGAGGATATTGATGAGATGCAAATAAATAATGAAATACATTTGAGAACTTTTTCGCTTTTGATAGTCACAATTCTCCATCAACACCAAACAATCAAGCCCAAACCACATCCATGCTTAATGTAGCAGCTTCATCATCGAAAGAAGTCTCTTTCAAAGGAACTAAACTAAAGGCACAAGTAATGGAGGAGATCCAAGAAGTAACTAGTGCTATGAAAGGCATAAAGAACAACACTCGAAAACTAATCGTTGCATTTGGACGGAAGAAGAAATCTTTGCTGCAATGGAAAAGCTTGGCTTGAAAGGTACATCACTTTTGGATTCAGTTGATTGGCTCGTAGCTCATCCGAGCCTTATTGAGACATTTTTTGCATGCCCAGAATATCTTCGCATGGAATGGCTTATTAGAAAAATGAACAATTGAAAGGTTACAAATTTCTTTTTGGAAGTTTGAAAGTTATCATATGCACCCTTTTGTGTAATGGGTAACTTTTTGTAAACTTTACTTTTTGCTAATATTGAAAGCCAACTATAGGTGCAATTCTTTTATATTGAATATGTAAATAGAGTTACATATGCACTACTGTAAAGATATGGTTATGAAGTCTATTGTAATTAATATTATAGCCTTTATATGCTTAATTCAAATACGGAAATTATTTTGTTAATTAATAGACAAATGTACTGACATTTGTTTTCCAATAGACTAAAAGTCAGTTTCAAGGAGGAGGAGGATTATAAAGGAGCAAGAATATAGCCAAAAGGATATTATGGTAAAGAAATAAAAGTTCAATTCTTTCTCAAATTCTTCCAAACAAGAGAAATCAATTCAATTCTATTAATTTCATATTCATTCCAAACACATGAATTCTATCAATAAATGAACTGAATTAAATTTACTATTAAATTGAACCGAATTCCATTCTGCATTTTATTCAAACAGAGGGAAGAAAAGATTCGTATTTAACATGATATCATATTTTACACTCTTTATGTGCAATATGAAGAGTTAAACGGTTCATTGTTAACTTTTAGATATATAAATAAGGATCAAAAGTTCATCGTTAACTTTTTTAAATACATAAATGATGATCAAATATTTAAATTATAGAAAAGACTACGAACCTCCGACAAATAACTCTCCTAAAAACTAAAACTTATAATATTTGGGATGATTACGAATATCATACTTCACATAAATTCTTATCCTAAACGGTATATCCGTGTATCCTCCAATCAGATACATCCTTCAAGCCCGAATGAGTTCTACATGCAATTGAACTTTACTTTGATTTGTCACCACACACAATCTCTCACACAAACTACGATTCTTCATGATGCCCTAATTATATGCAAAGAGGTCATTAATTAGAGGTTACAGGATGAGAATATCATCATTATTTATAATATTTTTTCTTCATGCTTTGTTTGTTAATCCATAACTGCACCCCCTTACCCCTGAAAAAGAAAAAAAATAGAAGAGGGCGTTGATCTTTACATCTTAGTTATTTACTAAGGCTCCTTTCTCTTTGAAAAACTCTCTTTATATATATATATGGCATATATATGAGCATATAGACAACCAACTGAAGATGATTTGATGTCTGAAAGATAAGAGGAAAACTTGGCATCAGTCACCTCAAAAAAGTAAAACTTAGCCAACTTTACAGGCACCAAACGTGTATGAAAATATAATTGTCCATGTGCGCAAATACACGTATCATGTTCATGATGTTATAAATAAGAGTATCAATCAGTCCTACCGAAAATTGGTTATTAACTACTGATTTTAACCTAGCTTAAACTCTATTTAGATGACACAATTGAGTTTGGAAGACAAAATAGAAAAATAAGCATGCAAAGTCCTAAACTAACAAAGACTCAAGAAGACATAAAACAAACTAAAAAAACCAATCATATATGAACTTTCTAACTCAATTAATCGCATAATTTTATTATGTTGATGGCGATTACACTAATGCACTGTGAATCTCTCTCACTAACTCCACAACCTAACACTATAATTTTTAGGTATTTTGATCTCTACTCAACCCTAAAACCCTAAGAATGCATTATTGTGAACTAAATGAAATACTTAACATAGATATGAAATAAGGTATTAATCAATAAAGATTATGAGAATTCATACATTCAAGTCTTTGCTACATCAAAACCCTAAAAAATTAAACTAAAACATTTATGGAAAAGGAATTACAACCATTCTAAAGAAAGAAAACATAGAGAGAAGCAGATACTAAAAATTTGGAAGTGAAAAGCCTATTCCCTTCTCCTCCCTCCTTCTACAAGTTTCTCCCTTCAAAAGACTCGATTCCTAGTGTGTTTCCACCCTTAAGGAACCCCAAATTCGTATCCCAAAGTTTATCAGGTTTGAGGCTTTAAAACAATAATTTTGGGCTCAAAATGGGCTAAATGCACCTAAGACTGACTCAAAGTCGTGACGTTCGAGTGTCTCATTGCGACGTGAGTTGCAGCAGCATGGAGAAGCTCTTTGCCATGTCATTATGTCATGCTCGCACATTGAGATGTTACTATTCCTTTTGTTTTCTTTCTTCATACTGGTCTTTAACTTTAACCAAAACTCTAAATTGAGCAATCTTGGTCTCATTGGAAAGCTTAAAAAGTGTAGAATATATATGGATAAGGTCAGAGAAAACACTTTAGAGGTGATGGTAAAAACTGAATCCACAAAGTGTGACAATCGTTCAGGTTCTAAGCACACTTATGTTCTTTCTTCTTCTAAAAGTTATAACTTGATCATTTAAAGTTCAAATTAAGTAAATAAGAGCTCTTCAGAAAGCTTATAAAGTGTATAACTCATCCATAGTAAAAGAGGGGTCATTTCTGATCATCTTATAGCTAAAAATATCAAAATACAATAGTTGTTGCTGTATGTTGTAGCGGAGTTTGATGATTTTTGGACTTTCACTTTGTTTTCTCTCCAATTGTGCTCATATGCATTTAATGATTGACTTAATTATAAAAATAAACATTTGTAGTGACAGAACACTTATTTATATAAAAACAACAACACAAAATCGCATAAAATGAAAGATAAAATAAGTATAAATATTATACTCATCACACGTATCAAGACTTTATCTAGTACTATAGTGGTCTAAACTAAAGGTCAATTATAAAGAAAGGAAAAAAAGTGAAAAGGGAATGAGAAAGAGAGATTGTAGATACAAGGGTATGCTGTTTTATAGTTTTGAAATTTATATTTATTGTTTTGAAAAGAAAGGAGAACAAGGAAAATGTAAGAAACACATTAAGTTCTCAATATTTTTTTTTGTTATAAAAATATAGGGAAATACTAAATTCAAAGAAGAATAATAATCTTTTTTTAAACATAAAAATGATGTTGTCTATGTTTCAAAAAGTGGTTTCAAAAGCAATTTTAAAAACAGGAAGAAACAGAGCTTTGCTAAGAGAATACTACAAACGGGTGGTGGAGAAGCTATCCCATTTAAGCCAGTCTGTACTGACTTATAAAGTAACAAATCAAGTTGCTTGGAATTCACTTTGATCACTTCCCAAGTGGACTAACCAACAAAAGTTACAAAACCTTGCGGTCCCAACTAAAAGAATGAAACATCCATCAATACTCAAACAGTGATTGCTTCTTTTATGCCTGCCTTGGGGATAAGCATTCTCCACCAGGGAATGCGTTCCCTCTCACTCCATCAACTCCTTTCTTCCGTTGTACCTCCTGAAATATAGTATTTCATGACAAAATTGAGCCCACATTTCCTGGGAATTGAAAATCATGTTCCATGTATTTCAACCATTGATCCAAACAAGGCGGAGAGCATTTTGACTACAGAAGGTTGATTCACCTATTATAATTAGTAGTATCATACGACATATGATATGTACCTGTTTGATCCGTAATGTATTGTAGTAGGAAACAAATGAACTGTATCTATTCAGTATGCATCACGTTCTAACTTTATGCCATATACGGACAATATTTCCCATGATTCTTCACAGAATACAAACGTTGGACAAAGCTATATGCTCTGACTAGTTTTTAAAAGAAAAATAAAAGATAAAAGTATTTACTTCGTGGACAAAGAAAGTATCCATATATAGACTAGAAGCTTTTTGGCTTACATGAAGTTATTTTAGCAAGGACATCATTAATTAGCTACGGCTGTATACTGAATTCATACGGTTTTTTCATGAAGTTATAAACATATAAACTTGGAAATGGAAATTAATTTAAAAATAAATGGTGGTGATTAATGTAGTACAAATGTATTTTGTGAAGTAAACACAACCATTTTCATGGTAACTGTTAAAAAAAGAATAGGTAATAAGAAAAGAAAGACAAAAAATTTACATGAAAACCTCTTGAAATAAAGGAGAAATCATTATTACAAATGGAGATTGGAATATTGTGACTGTTTATTCATATAGAAAATAGAAACAAATACATTACATATTTATAGGAATATCAAACCTGACTAAGATGCTCAAAAATTTCATAAGTGCACTGTCAAACTTTTGAATTCATTTGACTCCAACATAGAGAAAACGACTGAGATCTCTGATTAAGAATAAACCAGCTGGTCTCTTACTCCGGGAACAGTGGAGATGTGGATCCGATGTTAAAGAAACACAATAAGACAATGCAGCTGCACATGGGAGATGGTAAATGATGCCATCTTATCCGGCAAACAACAATTTTATTAAACCCTAATTATTCAGTCACACACAGAATCAATACACGCATGGTCTGCTTGTTTTGGATTTACCGGACGCAGAGCCGCTGGATCCTCCTCCTGATTAAATTCAGAAAACACATGTACATCAATAAATAAATAAAGAAATAAAAGGACATTCTTTTTATTTCTTTTACAACAATTGAGTGAGGAAAAAGGTAATGAAAAATGTGAACCAAACCGTAATGAGAAGGAGTAAGTCAGAAAGATGGTCGACTCACTATCACTTCTGTTAAGCATTCTCTCTCACACACAAACACAGAGAGACAGATGGTGGATTATGAATGTATGAGAGCACGCCCAATGATTGTTGTGTTCCCTTGCAAGACTTTCTTCATTGCTTTAAAGGGGATTTCATGCTTGGTTTCAATCCAAGTAAGAGAAATGTTCCTGGTCCATAGCCACCAAGAAACACAACCTTTTTCCTTGGTCGCAGTTCTCTCTTATCCATAATAATAGACTTATAACTTTTCACCTCTCTTTCTGTTGGTATTAAAACGTAGGTGAACTCGGAGTCATGTTTCATGCGGCCTGACAGATTCTTCCTCATTAGAAGAATATGCAGGCTCTCCGGCTCTCTCGCTGCACAACCTCGGAAGTTCCGATGGGTGGATGATCGATGATTATCTACATAGCAGCCATGCTACAATTTAGCAAATACAGTTTTGGGAAGGTCTAGTTTCTTGTGTTTGCAGCTGTGGTTTTCCCGTTCAAGAGTTTCATGAATATGAGAACTGCTAGTATTCGTTAGAAGTCATGTTCCTATCCATTCTAAATTCATCTTCTTAGCAGGTGCGTATCAGAAACAGAGATGGTGAGTATTTCAAAATGTTATATTGTTACATAAGGAGAAAGTTGGGATAAGGGGGAAAGTTTTTAGCACTATATAAGCATAGATTTCTTAACCTAGTATAATTTTGTTTAAAACTATGAGCCTTTAAGTGATTTAAAGCTAACAATATCTATATAATAGGACTTGATCATTACACATTGTATTAGAGCTTGACCTCTATATAGGTATGTTATCTTTGACCTGTAAGAGGTGTTTTTCTTGTTTAACCCCCCAGCATCACATCTCACTCCCACTCTCAAACCTAATAGTCGCTTTAAAGGTGTTAGAGCTCCTTCTGATCCAAAACAGATAATATCTATATAATTTGATGAGTCAAATTATGCATATTTGTATATATGAAATAAGACTTTCAAACTGCTTCACATTCTACAGCTCTTCCTTTACCAGGTACGTGGATGGCTTATACAGAAAAAAAAATGACCAAGTGGCTCGCCCTTTCCGGAGCCTTGACAACTACTCCTAGTTTGTTATAGTCAGTACCATCAGATGCAGAACGGCGTACATAACTTGCACCTTTTGTTTGTCGGGTGCAAGATTTCAACTAACTTTTGCCCTGTTTTAATAAGTTTTCCATCTGTCATTTTTCGTACAATGATTTCACTCAAACCTACTGACTGAACTCATTTCACATCCCTAAGGATTTAGAGCTATGATTACCAAAATCCCGTTTCAATAAACTCCAACTGTCTCCATCTTTTGCTTTGCGTTCAATTCACTGTTGCCTGTAGCAACCTTTCACTCAAAATGCCCAATTAGCATGCATCAGATGTTGGGTAAATGGTGGGGGCTATTTTTGTAGCCTTGTATGATGTTATATATTATTAAACTAGTGTATATCTGTGCATCCCGTAGTCTTATTTGTCTCACATTTCCGATGAATACACAAAACCATTCTCATCCGTTTGTAACAGTAGAGCATGAAGGAGTGACCTTAAATAAAAGGTTAACAAAACAAGCATAAAATTTTCTAGTTTCAGCGCAAAAAATAAGAATATATACGTTATCATATGAGTTTGTAAATTAAATTCTATTGAAGTAGGGGGTACTCTATCATTTCATAGGACTCCAAAGAACTTACTAAGGTATGAATGGTAACGGAACAGGTCGCTGTTAGCGAGATGGACTTGTCATTTAACTAAACGAGTTTGAGTTTGTATGAATTTTGCTTCTTTTTTTTTCTCTTAACTCTACTGGGTTCAGGACAGCTTAGCTGTTGTTTTATCTCATTCACCTACTCCCATTTTATATAAAATAATTTTTAAAATTAATTAATTTTTATTTTTGTTTTATTTTAAGATACAATAGTAAAAAAATTTATAAAATAAGTTATAAAATTATAATATTTCAATCGTTCATAAAATTCATTAAATTTAAAACAATAAAAAAATTTATATTAAGACCGATCAAAACGAGAATTGATTTAAATAAACAAGAAAAGATTGGGATGAGACCAACTCATCCCCAACCTAAACCCACTCCCAACTAGAGTGGTAGCGGCCCTTGTAAAACACTACACATATCAAAGATTTTAACTTGTTGCTCATTTATTTGGCTACCATGCAAGTTATCATCTACACGAATACGATAAAAGTTCTATGTGCCTCCTTCCTTCAGTTCTTAAACTACCCTCAGTACTGTTTGATTAGTTTTTGGGGTGACTTACTATTCCATGAACAGGTTCCATTCGATGATATTGATACTCAGCAACCCACTTAGAGTTTCCGTTTAATAACGTCTGTCCCATGAGCTCATTCAGGTAATAACTAAGGTCATTGTCATGTCAGATTAAATGATCTTAATTTTCATTAGGTGGTCATTAGTTTCAACGACAACAAGTTTCTGATGCTGGACATCTTCTCTTGGACTGTCAAGAAAAGTAAACTTTTGTCTGAAAGTTCACGTTTAAGGAATAGGTGTCAAATAGACATGAAAGGAAAAACTTAAATTAAATATTGAATATGCCTTTGCTGCTTAGCAAAAGTATATACAATTAAATAAAATCAAAGAAAACTTCAGATTCTTTTGTTATCTCAGCTGCAACATAGACACAAATATATATAGAATCTAAATAGAGAAAAGTGTTACAAAATAAATCTATTTAAAATGCAAATTAAGCTGAAACAAAGGAAAAAAATACATTCAACACTCACCAAGTCGGTTCAATACAGTACTTGGCCATACAGCCCCATCTAAATATTTTCATTTATTTCAAATAGGCATCTCTATTCCATCTACTTGCCTACTAATATCAATCGATATGAAGGGTACCAAACGTCCAATAGCCAGAACATTACCATTGTAGCTTTATTATGTACAGCAACCTAGATATCGATCAACCGCGCTTTTTTCCTTTAGAACTGTAATTCCTATAATTAGTATATATGATCTAGTTAATATTATTCTTTTGTGTTCACTTCCACAGATCGATTTGGCAACTGGATGTTGATGTTGAAGCATATTCTTGAGTACTTGGCCTTTGGAATCATTCATTAGCAAGTTCATATGTTCAGCAACATGAAAAGTAGGGACAGCCGCATTGGAGTAGTTGGTTTCCTTAGACGCGTCTTGATCATGGCTTAATTGAGATGCAACAAATTTGTCGAGGACTCGCCAATCTGTGACCTGATCCACTGCTTGTTCATTGTTGATGCTGTAAAGGGAGCTCATGTTTTGTTGATAACTTTGCTGCATATGTTCCTCTTGTGTGAGGGTGGAGGACTGCAAGGTGCTTCCGTTGTACCGATCAAAACCGTATGGAGCCACTGAATTGCAGCTCGCGCTAGCGGCTGACTGTGGAAGTTTGGGGCTTTCTAGCTGGGGAAGCTGGAGGTAAGGGTCATGAGGCATATTGTAGGGCAACTCGAGCTCTTGTTTGCAGGAATATTGATGATGGAAGGAAGTGTAGGGCTGAGAAATCCGCCTTGGGGAATCAAGATCCGGCATGAATGGAACTTGGTCATCGTACCAACATGGTGATCCATGTTCGCCCACTTTTCATGGCTGCCATTCTCTTTGAATACCCTACAGACAACCCATCCTCTTCCTGGTGCAATTACAGTAATATCTTTAGGCACAATAACTCACATCAAATTAAAAAGCTATCAAGTACTCAGCTTGGGGAGGCAAACACATGCACAGGAGTGAGACTGCATTTCAAAAGAAGTTCCATACCCCAAGCTCTGGATTGATCCAATTTCTGAATATTAATTAGTTGTAGACTTCCAAAGAATATACTGTTCTCTAGTAGACTGATAAGTTTTTTTCTAGTTCGCCACTTAATTTTAACATTTTATGGACACTTTTGTTGTTGAACTCTTGAATCTAACTCAATCCCTTAGGGGGGTTTGAACTATAAATAAAATGAACAAGAGATCCTTAAGAATTAAGCAACTACTAGTGACAATGAAGCTATAATTATTGGAACTCTTGCAAAATAATTGTGAGCTCAAGAAATTGATTTTTTTTGCCTTTTTGTTGGGAAATGAGCACAAGTATATCCTATTAATGAGAAAAACCAACACACACCTTAAAGCAGCTTTATCTATAAAATTGAGAATGCGGTATTGTGAATCTTGCTGCTAATCCTCTCCTTGTTCGATAACATCTAACATCATTGTTAATGGCATATTTTCAACATCGAAAAAGGAGCATTCTTCAGCTCCTCTCCCTCACTTTCCATTACCCTTCCTCTCAATAATGGAAACCATTAGTATTATTATATGACTGCCATTCTGTCAGTCTCTCCCTCACTTTCCATCACCCTCTCTCTCAATAATGGAAAACCATTAGTATAATTATATGATCATATCATTGATCGTTTATTTCTCTTCAGATATCTTCACTGTGTTTATTTTTACACAGTTTATTCTTATACAGGTCATATACTCTTTCTTAAGGATTTTGCTTACTTCCCACCCAAAACCTAACTTGCACCACTTCGCGTTCCTCTTCTTTTCACTTACTATATACTCTCTGTCTGAAAACCCACACCGCCATTCTAGTTCACTTGGAGCTAATTATCCTGATTTATCCTGATTCCAATTATTTAATATCGAGGTAGCTCTAGCTTACGATTCTCTATTTGTTTTCCAGCAATAATGGACTAAATATCAAGAATATGAGGAGAACAGTGTATAAAACTTTTATAGATTTGCTATGAATTGAAGATAAAACTATAAATTTAGTAGTTTAGCAACTTGCCTGGAGGAGTTCCATTTCTCATTTGTTTCAGTCGATACTCACATGATCCAATCTGACTTTTTGTCCATTTGGGGCTCGACCTTTATAAAAGACTAAAAGTCTTCTCATGCCAATTAAGCTGGCGCTTTGCAAATGGCCTTATCTTCCAGTAGCTTCCAGAATCCTGCTTTTGTAGCTCGATTAGTTCGAAGTTCCAGTTGGATACTTCTTATCTTTTTATGGCTAAAGAAATACCACTCATTCTGGATCTTTCAGTTCCTACTTTTGGTAATAACTCTATTCAAATTAAGAAAAAGTGAACAATATGGCAGTCAGATTCAATGATGTGATGTATTTCTGTTATATGATTTGGAAAAACTAGAATTATAGCTAAATACCTTGAAGATCCCATGGCTCGATTTTTTGTAGAGATCAACATCTTTAATGACATTCCAGATCAACTCTTCTTGAAGCAACCTTTTTCTGAGGTAGTAATCTACCAGTTCTTCGTCCGTAGGGTGGAATTCAAAACCAGGGGGGAACATGTGAAAGGTATTCATTCTTCCAATCACAAATCAAGACCTGCATTTCAAATTTCACACACTGTGAGGTAATTATGTGCTAGAACTAAGTCCAATCATTTCTGCTCAAAGAAGTTAAATTCTAGAAACCCTAACTTCATGTATGGTAAATATTTTTAATTCTTGAAGAAATAAATCTTTCCGGTTTAGGCTCCCACCCCTTTCCCAGAATCTATTTATGCATATAAAATGCTACAGATTAAGTGAAGAGAAATGGCATCCAATAAATCCATCAACTACAAGGTTGCAGCATATGATAACACATTATTATTCACAAATTTGGTGAACATTTTGAAGCTTCCAACAGAAACATGTTATAAAGGAGAAGTAATAATCTTCTACAAATGTAAACAGTGGTTGACCAAGAATGTATTAGTTATTCCTTGCATCCACTGTGACTATTGAATGATCAGTTTGAGTTTAAATAATATGTTTGCTGTGTTAATTTAATATATGATGTGAAGGTGATCATGTCAAATTTGTGACCGACATTGTCATGCGTGTAAACCATACGAGTAATTCAAGGAAGGGCCGAATTCTCATTCACGAGAAGGATTTATTGTTAAATTAACCATGTTTGAGCTTCCTATTGTAAGCAACCAGTTTTATAGGTAAGTATAAAAAGAGCCAAGAGTGAAAATGTATTCTCTGTACATTATAAAACCGTGGGCATTAAGTATTTAACCTAGCTCTTCCAAAAAAAAAAAAGTATTTAACCTAGCAAATTATGAATTATACAAGAAATGGATCCAGATCTTGTAGGACTCTTCCAATACTTTGGTCTATCTCTGGATCATATAAGGACTCTTGGTTACAGATCCTTTTATCCATAATCCATAGTAGAAGGGTTCCATATTGTAGTCAGATGAGTGAATAAATGATTATGTTTGGTCCAAAAACGGATACAAGAAAAAAGTATACAAAAATAATGATTGATGTATTAAGATCATAAATGAAATGAATTTACATATAACACTATAATCAACCAGCTAACTTATAATATCAAGAGGGAGAAGAAGCAGCCCAAAGCTCTGCTTTATCAAGCCTTTAACATGAACAGACAGTAGATAAAAGATGTTTCTCGATCTCCACTCATTAAAACATAAAGAAGACTCGTTTTTAATAAAAGATAAAAATGGCATTGTATGATCGCGTCAAGATCTGTCAATGCTCGATGTACATTTTCTGATGAAGGAGGACTGATCGTTCAAAGGCAATGAAGACAAGTGATGACAATGAATGATGACTCCAATATTTTACCGGCTTTTAGTGTTTTACATGATTCCAGATTTATAATTGGAAATAGAACAACCCCATGCTATACTGCTCCTATGTGACTGTGTAAAGGGTGGTCCCAAGTTCATTACAATGACGTCCACGGAGATAAAGTGTGATCTAACACATCTCAAGAATTGTGAAAAAAGGGAAAGCAATGCATGTGATATCCTGGAAAAAATAACACCCATTGTTATTTTCATTGGAATATCATCAAATCTTTGGGAGAACAAAGCTTTTCTTGAGGATTCGGTCCTGAGAAAGAATAAGAACATGAGATGAGAAATTTAAAGAAAACTGGGGAAAAAAAGGGAAATGGCATACTGCAACACCTGATCAAATCGAACCATCCCATGGACTTTTAGTTTGAAGATATTATTTCTAATATTGAAACCCTAATCCTACATGAAAGTCCGCATAGTTTGACACAAACATCAAAGAATGGAACCAAATGAAGCAGACACCATAAAAATAGAACAAATTAGACCCAGAAGAAGAAGATGAAGAAGGTGATCAAGAAGAAGATGCTCACTGTGATAAGTCAGCAGAAAACTCTCTATCCAACTTAAACCTCCTCAGATCTGGTTGAACCCAGCTTGCATCCACCAATCAACAAACGGATGAGGCACTTTAGAGCTCGCTTTGGTCACTCTCTTGCAACTATTGAGGCCACAAACCGAACCAGACAAAAAAGCAAACACAATAAAAGAAAGAGGAAACCGAGAAAGGAAGATGAATGATAAAAAAAACAAGTTGTCCTCGGGAATTGAAGTGAACTCAACTGTTGCAATCTGGAAAATTGTCGTGTGGGCTGTTTGGGGGAGAGAGAGAGATCAGATCCCGAGGGTGGGGAAAAAGAAAAGAAAGGAAAAAGGAAAGGTTCGTGGAATGGAAAAACAGAGAAGAGAGCGGGTTAAATAAGAAACAAATGAGTAGAAACAAACAACTCACACATGCCCTAATTATCCATCTCCCTTATTCTCTTTCCTTATCTTTCAAGTGGAGCTTGATTGCCGCAAAGCTTTGCGCAAAAAAAGGGATGCTGTGAGGGTGAGAGAGAGAGAGAGAGATGAAAGGCGCTGCAACCTCCACCACCAGCAACTGATAGAGACCAAAATCTCAAGAGATCGAATGTTTCTCTTCTCACCCTGAACACTAAACTCAACCCTCAAACTTCTACTTCACCGGATCTGATCCTATCCATTACTCTTCTTAAAGAACCTCTACATGACCATCAACTTCTATTAAAATAACATTCATTGAATATTATAATGAACCAATGAAATTTTATTAAATATTTATGATGCATCGAATGATATTTCTCGTTCCATCATGACCTAATTCGGGTTTTTTTAGACATTTAGTGTAAAAAAAAAAATTCCTCAAATATTAAAGATTTATAAATATTCATAAATCTAGTTTTTGTCAGGCGGATCTAATAGTGTTTCTAAGAGGCACTTTATAAAACTTTTTCTACATTTTCTACATTGAAAATAAACTTTATCTAATTTTAAAAAATTTCAATATAAGTTGAAAGTGTTTCTTAAAGTTACAACTTTATAATTTTAAAAATTTTGAATTTAGACTAAAAATGTATCTTTAATAAACACTTTCTAAATATCAAACGTTATACTAAAAATCATGAGAACACCTTCAATTTTAAAATTCAATTTATCACCGCTTAAACATTTTCTAAATCATTAAACGTTATAATCGAAAGTTGCTAGTGCATATTTTCCAAAAATTCAAAAAACCGAAATTATTCTTAAAGCACACCTTCAAATAATTTTTCTCTATGGGCTTTTTACAATCAAAACCCATATTTTAAAGTTTTATCCTACTTGTTGCTTATGTAAAAAGTTACACTATATTTAAGAGATTAATTTTCAAACTGTCTCTTTTTCAACAAATTTTAAAATTTATTTTATTATTTTCGGAAACATCCAACCTAATTCAACCTCCCTCCCGCCCAAAACTTACATCTTTTTATATGTCTCTTCATTCTTGCACTCCCCTTTTCTTGTCCTCTGATCTTCGCGTGACATGCACCATCTTTGCGAGTAAAATTATTCAACCATGGCTCGCTTTGAGTTGCTAGTTAATTACTATTATATATATTATTGTCCATGATTAGCAAGTTTTATTGTCTCAATCAGGATATTATTGCCAATAAACTTAGAGAAAAATAAAATACTTTCATTCCATGAATTTTACTCCCTCCATCTACTTGTTTCTGTGCATATGGGGAGAATAAGGATGGTTTACATTCATTATATATATATATATATATATATATATATATATATATATATATATATATATATATATATATATATATGGAATAAAAGGTTAGCATTTGTATTACTGCACTATTATTTGAGAGGGTGAAAATTATCAAAGTGAGTTCCTCATTATTTCATAAAGACTTGTCTGTTATGTAATTGCATGCAAGATGAAATTGGAGGAAGCTAATTTTCCTTATAATTAATTTCCAATTAGACAAAACATATACTAGTTGGTTGTCCAATTTATTTGACACAGTTTTAAATAAATATTTAAAATAAAAAACTCCGAATTTCGTTACTTTATGATAGATAGTTAATGACCTATGATATTTTAGCAGGACATGTGGAACCCATCTCACCGCCCATCCAATGAGATCACTTCGTGTCTCTCAAACTCCCAACCGAGCGCGCACCACTCCATCATGAAAATATCTGAGCTGAGTGCTGGATTACAAAACTACCCTTGTATTACAGATTTATTACGATGTTGTTTCACGTGTCGGTTGCATACGTGAGCCCTCGATGGCATCGGATACAGTTTAAATAATAAAATACTCTTCAAAAATGCATTTTATGGATTTATTTTTTGGGATATATAAAATATTAATTAAAGGTGCTTAAAAGCACGCGGGCTCTGGTTGGTTGGTCCGCATTTGTATAATACTTTTCATATTTTCCTCGCCCACAACATTCATTTTCCATGGGCCCACAAACCGACCCGACCCAATAAGAAAATGACGCTTCTCCATATTCCATATACAAAATTACATAGTTAAGGTTTAAGAGGTAAAAAGAGAGAAAAAAAAAAAAGCCCTACGGTTGGCTGAGCTTCCAGGACGAGCGGAGCCGAGCCGAGCGAGGAGGTGGTGTGGTGGTGGAGTGTGGGCCCCCACCGCTGGGAAATCGATGCAGGGCTCTGTACGTGGCGGCTGGCGGTCCGGCGTGGGCTAGCCCCGATCATTGAGCCCGCAATTGAGAGTGCAGGCCGGTTGCATAAGTGGGGCCAGCCCGTTATCCATTCTGGGCCCACTCTTTTTTTTTTGTTTTGCCCACCCCGGAGAAGACTATGCGTTGTCGAAGCGACACGTAGTCTTTTTTCTGGGGGTGTAAGTGCTTCTGCTTGGAGGATACAGAAGCAGAAGCAGAAGCACATCCATGACTTTGGGGCGGTTCTTCGCCGACGGTTAAGGCAAAAAGCGTCAGATAAAGTAAAACCAATGTATTTATTTATTATACATGTTTTGTTATAGCAAGTAGTGAAGTGAAGCTAAAGTCTCACACGTGATGCAAGTGTCATCCTAGCTTATTTGGCAATATTTACTTTCTATTACAATGGGCTAAAAGTAGTATATGATAGTCAATAATATAATATATTCTTTTTTCAATGTTTTTTGCGAAAGTTTTACAATGTTTGTTCATTACATAGAAAAATTACTAGCTAAACAAAAATAAGTGGAAATGAGCATTAATTTCCGTGGCATAAATGTACAGGGGAGTGTGAAAAAAGAAGAATTGGTGGGGTAGGGCCAAATGAGTAATGATCGTTGAAATGGAAGCATTATTGTATCGGTTCCCCACGTTTAAACCGGTATGGGGAACTCCTCATAAAGCCCAATTGGAATTCAGAAAAAGAGTTTGTTTGTTGTGATGAGAGGTGATGCCCTCCCGTGTATAAGTTATAACTTATAACACAGCCGTATCCTGTACATTCTGATTCAGAGGACCAGTAAAATTGATTATTTTCAATTCAATGTGGTCTGGTGGGTCCCACTCCTTAGTTCCTATTGGTCACCTACCCTAACAATTAATAAAAATTTCAGAAAATGCTATCCCCACAATAAACTGTCCGTTCCACAAATGACAGCCCCACCTGAGGCTAATGATCAAAACTGTTGACGGCATGTTTTTCCAGACAATGCATGGGTGGGTGTTGTCTGTCACTGAAATATAGGCAGGAGGCCGTGACGACAGCAAATTCATAAATAGAGATTGCAAACTGTTGAAGATCAGACGTGAATGAAAAGTGAGAAGCACCGTAAAGAAATCGACCTTGTCTACCTCTTATACATCTTTATCGGACGGACTATATAATATAAGATGGAGAATATTTCCTTAAGAGAGTGTATATGTAACAGCAGAGAGGGTATGGAGTAAAGTTTAGGCAATATGAATACAAGTAGGCCATACGTTTGATAACAAGGTACTTTACTAGTAACTATCAATAATTGATGTACATCAAGACAGACGACCTTTACCATCCATTTATAAAAATATCTCCGATTCTTACCCTTAGGCATAATATATATATATATATATATATATATATATATATAGAAGAAATATGGGAACGGCCCTTTTGGTTGAGTTGATTGGGTAGCTATCAATAGTTGATAGCTTATTCGTTCCGAATTAATTTCTATAAGCCATTTGATAAAAGTATTTAATCAGTTTATGATAACTAATTATGATTAATCAAAAATTGATCGAAAAAAGTTATAAATCCTAGCTTTTTCTGAAACATTTTTATACAAATATTCAACTTTTCTTTTTATTCTTGTCACCCTATTTATATGGGAAGGTAAAATGGTAAATTATCGTTTTATAATTATGTTTAATTTTTTATAAAACTTAAGATAAATAAGATTATAAAAAATACTTAAAATTCCTCATCTTTATAAGTTTTATTTAAAATTTGAATTTAATGAATATTAAAGATTATGAAATATTTTAGGTTTTATTATGGTAATTAAATTTTTTTTAAAATTTTATTAATTAAAAATCCTAATACAAATATTTTTATTTTTTACTATTTTATATAAAATTAAAACATATATTATTTTAATTAACAAGATATTCATGTAACATCATGTTGGAAAAGAGCTTATAATTACGTTTTGAAAGAAAATATTGAGAAAACAAAAACACTAAATTTAGAGAACAAGAACAATTCTCTTAGATAATATCAAATGAGGAAGACATGTTTTTAAAATATTCACAATAACAGCTAAAACAAACCAAACAGTCAAGAAATTGTTTGTTTTTTATCTCTTATTTATATATATTATATTTTTATATCTATCAATCACGCTCATATAGCATTTAATCTTTCGAGAACTATTTTACTAAACAATAATTTATAATCAATTATCAAAATAACTAAACATGTCCATAGTAACATAAGTCTATATTTGGTAAGGCAAATTAAGGAATGAGATATGGATATACGTTGTATACTATAGCCTTATAGCTAGGAAAGAGCTGGATCCACCCTTAATCAAAGAAGGTTCGTAAGATATTTAGGAATAATTTTATAACTTGGTATATGTAAAGATAGTTGATAAGTTTTCTTTTAACGTAAACATAACTTAGAATATGTTATTGGTTTTAATTCTTATATTTAACATGTGCTTCCTAATTATATAACCATTTTCTTTTTCAAAAAAAAAAAAATTATGTAAACTAAATTTTTGTAAGTTTTCAAAATTTTTTTAATATATTTCATTAATTTCATGTAAAGTTTTGATTAAAAGCACTTTACTGAATGTACTTAAAATTTTTAAAAATCATTTGGAATGTACGTCATTTTCATATCAAAAGTTATTGGAAGAATTATGCATCTACTCATACAAGAAAATATAAAGTAGGAATCCAAATTCATAAAATTCAGATTTCAACAGTTATTTTAAGAATACTTAATATTTTATACTATTTTCAATAAAAATACTATTTATAATCATTCCAATCCAATATTATCCAATAAGCACTATCTTAATCATTTAAGTACTACCTCTAACGGGTTAGTACATAAAACTTAAACTATTTTTAAAAAAATATTGGGTTTATAATTATTTTTATTTGAGTATGTATAAACACAAGTTACTTTGATTTCAATTTTCAATTTTTTTTTTAATTTGATATTAAAAGAATATTGTTTCTAGTAGAAACCGTATTTCCTAAATCTCTCTATTATGCTCTTCACCATCAAATAAAGTGTTACGATTTATAAAAATAAGGATGTGTCATAGACACATAGTGTTTGACACATGAACTCAAAATAATATGTACCCTAAAAGATGTACAGACCTACTTTAACAGGTAAGAATACAAGGGTGGAAGAGTTAGGATTAAAACAATTCTCTATTATGCTCTTCTCACTCATCAAATAAAGTGTTACGATTTATAAAATAAAGATGTATCATAGACACAGTGTTTGACATATTAAACCTTCAAAATAATATGTACCCTAAAAGATGTACAGTCGACCTACTTTAACAGGTACGAATACAAGGGTGGAAGAGTTAGGATTAAAAACAATTCTTTACCTTTATTAAAAAAAAAAAAACAGGTCAGTTATTTCTGATGGGTAAGAAATTCTCCAGGAATCAGAGCCTATTACATTAGGTTACAAGTCTGTCGGTCAAACTAAAAATGAATTCAAAGGAAAAACATTGGTGATTGGGGTGGTGGGTCTTGGGGTGGCGGAGAGAATTACAGATAATTGAAAATAATGATTAAGATGAGTAAAAGAGAAAAGACAGAATGGTGAGTTGGCGGCAGCAGTTTGAAGAAACAGTTGCGTGGGCACATGCGCATTAACACGCGGCGGACAGTCAGCCATTCACTGACAAGATCTAATCATCCATCACCTTAGTCCCTAAACTCCCTTATGATTACTTCTTTTCGATTCCACCCTTATTCTAACCACGTGATTTTTTTTTCCACATAAACCTTCATCTCTTTTTCTTCCACTTTAAATGTCCAGGACTTCTTTCTGTCCCTCTACTTTCTTTTTTCTTTTACGATCTCAAATGAATCCTTTTATTTCTTTGTTCTTCTTTCTTTTGGATGACTAGATATATAATGATAATAATAGTAACAAGACATAAGCTAGCTATATGCAACAAAGTTAGGGATGACTTATCTCACCATAATGTTTCATTACCAACAGTACTTATTACACTGATCTATTGCTTCAAAATTGCGTTTCATTATAAACTAAGGATTACATAACTTAATAGTTAGTAAGAATTTCAATATATTACTGGAAGGAGTAAGTAATTTTCTTATTAATTAAAGTTAACTTAATACCCACATCAAAACTCAAACACCATCATCCTACGTAACTATGTTTTGCTGTGATCATACATTATTTTCCATGAATAATACTGAATTATTAAATAAAAAATAAAATTTTGTGAGTGGGGAAGGGGTGGGGTGTTCCACTAGACGTGAGATATAAACCATCCCCAACATCCTTTCATAATCAGGAAATAAAATAAGATGATTTTAAGGGTAGTAAATTAATTCTATTTTATTAATGGGTAGCCGACTGTTTGACTTCTTTTATGGTCAAACTTTATTGTTCCTGACCTTTCTCTCAGGCACAAAAACACATGCAAACAGTGTCATAATGTTGTGTTTGTTGCTGATGCCCTGATGGCTAATAATTGCAATTTTAATGTGTTTTTGTGGGTGTAGCACTTTTAAGGAGTGTTGATTGCCAAGTTTCGAATGGATGTACAAAAGAATAAAACAAAATAAAATGGAACAAAACAAAACAAAACAACATGGGAATACAACAAAGGCCATGATTACATTTTGGTTTATATGTCCCCTTCAAGATAATAATGCCAATTATGGCAATAATAATAAGATTGAGAAATTAGAACAAATAAAGGGTTGAGAGTGGAATTTGAAATCATTACCATCATGGTCAATTTTATCTCGGGAAATTACACAATAATATGACAAGATCTGAAGCAAAAAATAAAAATTTAACATATGGCACAAAAATGATATGCTTAAATATAATAAGGATTCACTTGAATGGATAGAAATAGCAT
Source organism: Tetrastigma voinierianum (assembly GCA_016808115.1). NCBI lineage: Eukaryota > Viridiplantae > Streptophyta > Magnoliopsida > Vitales > Vitaceae > Tetrastigma > Tetrastigma voinierianum. Next base: position 218,188 of record JAEQBH010005479.1, on the reverse strand, counting down.
GAGAAGGCCTAATAGCCAAAAATATATTGTGGTTAGAGCACTGATGGAGAGTGTTGATCATGAATGGGTGCAGAGGAAAATAGGGGAATCCTACACATGAATTAATAATTCAAGCACCTGAAGGACAACAGTAGTCATACGTAGGAAATAAGGTAGAGACTTGAAGAAGCCTCCAGAAATTAAAGGTCCACCACTTTGTATCTAGAAGAATAAGATATAGGTTATTCTGGTGGTCCAACTCCATACCAAAGATGTCAACTCAGAGAGAGAGAGAGAGATGCTCCATGGCTGTTGCTTTTCATCAAAGCCCTTGAGAGGGTACATGGTTAGAGAGAGAGAGAGATGAAGTACTTTTGATGAAGAAGCAATCCAATGAGGGATTGAGTGTAGGGCTTCCATAAGATAATGTCATGACTGTAGAATCCTCATATAAGGCGAAGTGCCCAATGTTGTGTTCACATTTAGACCCATCCACATGGGAGTATATTCCTCCCGCCACTACAACAAAAATGGTTTTATTAAACGTTTGACTTATGTCGTAATAGGCAAAAAAAATATCACTTAAACTTTATACCAACATTTTTATTTAAACGCCGCTTATATGCTCTAGGCCAATGTCACTTTGGTCTATAACATCAGCGCGCTGAACGTCGGTATATGTACTTTGTGACGATCGCATGTAAACATTTTGAAGTGTTGTTAAATCCTTCAATTACGCTAATAGAATATTACGCTTGTTAATTTATTAGACGTTATTATGTCACTTAAATATACTATTTTTGATACTTCCAAATGTCACCATATCGCTTATTACGATAGACCTTATGACATTTTTAAGTGTCATAAATCCAAGCTCATTACGAAATTAATATGCGTCAGTAATACATCGCTTATAAACGACACGTCAAGGCGTCGCTAAGATACTGCTCTCGACACTTTCTAAATGTCGCCGTATTACTTTATTACGATATTTATTTAACATTTTTAAGTCATTACGATCCATTCAAGCATAACATTATTATTGCTGGGTTGCTTACGTCAAAGGACATGACATTTAAGAGGTCATTGTTTGAACATAATCGTTCGATACTTTAGTTGTCGCTATATCAGCCTTTTACGACGTTAATATCGACATTTGTAAGCGTTGCTAAACAACTCACCACAAAGATTATTATGTGTCATAATATATATCTACTGTGACATCTAGTTGCGTCATTCAAGTATAATGTTTTGATACTTCCAAATGTTGCCATATATGTTTATTACGATAGTACTACTTACGTTTTTAAGTGTCGATAAAACAACTCAATTACAACGTTAGTATATGTTGTAATACAAATATTTTATTATGTAGTTTAAGCATAATGTTTTGATACTTACAATTTTCAAGATATCGGTTTATTATGATATTATTACCGACGTTTGTGATACTCACAAGTGTCGTTATGAATATTTGTCATAAACAATTGTATTAGACATTTAAAAATGTCATTATTCATCATCCTTTTTTACGCATATAATTGTCATTTTTATCATTATTATTAATCTCTTTACCTACATCTAAAGTAATTAATATATGTATACCATACGATATTTATATTAATTAAAATAGAGAAATTGTCAATAAAATATGCATACATGTAAAAATAAGAGTATTAATAAGACATTTAAATTTATCAATAAAAAAAAGTTTACATAACGATATAATTAAAAAATAAAACAATGTTATGCCATTAAATAATATCAAAGACATTATCCGCATGCCTAATCCAACACATAAGTCAAATATCTAAATAAAATAAAATAAAATATTAAACTATATAAATTAAACTAAGCAAACTATTTCTTCAATCAGCAACTTCTTCGACAGAAGACCATTACGCCAGAATAACATTCCACTTTGAACCGAGCCAAAATTGCAACTCACAGTAAAGCTCCTCGCGCTCATTCATCTGTTCTTCACTAGCCTCTTTCTCAAGCATTTTGGGACTGATTTTGAAACTCATTCCTCGAACACAACCATTTTTATCTGGAATAAGGACTTTAGAAATTGCATCTTCTTTCAAAGGAACTATAGCCTCATTCGCTTTAAAAGTTTCACCTTTTTCTTCATCGACAGTTAAAAGTTGTTCAATTTTTTCCTACAAAATGAATTCAGTCTAAATACATACAAATATCAACTAAGAATTTCTACTTACAAATTTTTGCATTCATCTTGTGTCATAGTGTACCCTCTAAAGTTAAGTCTTCCAAAGTAGATGTGCTTTCAAAACAGAAAATGTTGTTCCATTGATGAATTTTCCTTGAAGCATCAAAAAAGATAAATAAGATTCTTTAGTAGGCAAAAAGAATGAAACAAAACATAGCTCTAGGAAGAATGAAACAAAATATAGCTCTAAGAAGAATGAAACAAAAAATAGCTCTAAAAAATGAAACAAAAAATAGCTCCAACACACTGTAAGACACTGCATGGATCAACTTTTTTTTTTCTTATTTGCAAGTAAATGATAAAAATAAATAAAATGTCATTTTGCTTTCTTATCAAACATAAGTTTTTATCTCATACCTCTAATTCTCTACAACCAATCATAACAAAAGATAAATCTTATGAAAGATTTGTTTGAAGATCTCCAACTTAATCCAAAGACCTATTTAAAACAAAATGGTTAAATATTTACTTGATTTTCTAATAATTCTAAACCTAATTTTAAAATATCTCAGAACAACTCCACATATGGAAAAAATGAAAACTTGTGTATTTCATTCCAAACGGAAATGCAAAACTTGTTTGACATAACCTCACTTTCAAGTCATGAAATCATAATCCAAAGAATCTCAAAAAGTAAAATATACATGAATATATTAAAGGAATTAAAAAGATTTCACTTCAGTACCCATAAGCACAGAATTTAGATTTCTTGCAAAGTAGATTCACTAAAAAATCTGAAATTTTAGTCAGCTTGTTGGCATCATACCTTGTCACTGATGTTAAACACATGATAAAAAAAAGTTGGCCTCCTAGGGGGGTGTTGTGCAATATTCACATACTGTATAGGAGTCAAATGTGTATATAAATCTCTTACAACCTGAAATAAATATATGTTTAATAATATTAAGACATTTGAAGGATGATGAGTTTAATGGTAGATGTCTCCATGTGACATAGCCAACAAGAACCTAGCACATAAAAATATCAAGTGGCCTCATCCAACAAAACTAATAACTTTCTTTCAAAAATATTATTTTCCCCTAATCGAAGTAGAAATATATGTACCTCCTCATCACGTTTGCCCATAAGCTCTTATGCAGCAGAATGCCTCCACCTTAATGCTTCTAGCTATACTTGATAATGTGAAAGAATGGCAAAATACTGCACTTATTATAATCGAAGTTTTGTACGTAAACGATTTTTTCGGCAAAAAAGATAAAATTAGTTTGCGTAGCAAACTATTGACGAAACTAAAGCGCAATGCCGGCAACTCGAACGATGGCAATTGAAAGAAGCCGCAACGGCGGCATTTGATGGATTTCAATTTATTTCATTTCCAAAGTTTCGCTTGTCTGTGTTTTTATTGTCGGGAATCCGCAAGATCTAGACATTCTATTATTACAATTATTTTCGGGCTTATCTTGTGAAGGGTATTACCCATCCTAGACATCCGATACTTGAGATTGACTACTGCTCGTCGGATCAAGAGTGTGGGGCAAAGATCATCGCAATGATGATGCAGTCTCCACTCACAACCTCCACAACCTAGAGACAGGCAAATATATAAAGACTATAGTCTTAAAATATTTAATTAACAGAGACCCTCATTAATATGTTTACGTAAAAGCACTTACTTTTTCTCAGAATTTCTCGGGTCACGGGATTGCCTTTGAATTTGTAGTCAGCACATAGTTCGTCCAAATCCTTAGTCTCTTTTCATTGGAAGTTCAAACATTTCAACGCTGCTGGGCATCTTCCTCCATGTTAGCACTCCATTCTACAAATTTAGCCAGTCCCTATTTACATAAAGGATAAAGGTTAATAATAAAAGTTAGCAATTGGAACAATTTATGATAGGGGAAACAAGATAACTCCACAAGATAAAGAAGAAAGGGGGAAGGGAAAAGAGGATGAAAGAGAAGAATATATATCAGATCAAGTCATGAGAAATGACAGCATTAGATGTAAATCATATTGCATCTTTGAAGTTGAAGTCATGGCTCCAAAAGCAGTAATAGGGAAGGTTTACCGCACACTAGAACAATAAACACGTATTTAATTTCCTGAATAAAAAGGATGAAAAGACTAGAAGCAAATAAAAAAGAGCTTTCCCATCAAACCAAAACAAATAAGCTTAAACTTTAACCAACATCACAAATCAGCAAAATAGGACCAGCAGAAGATATCATTATTTAGCATATGCACTCATGTCATGTTCGAAGAAGGGGGAATGGTAAAACATTTTCAAGAAATACAGAAAACCAACAAAGTCGGGTCCCAAATTTTGTCGATCCCTGAGATCATATGAACTAACTAGATCAAAAACTCCCGTAAAATTTTTATGGACAGACAAATTCTATCTTGATAATGAAATTCAAATTCAACAAACTAACATATAATCACAGTGGGAGTGGCTAATGAATGCCCAAACAATCATATACTTTAGATTTTGTTTGAGCAAAAGAAGATATGGTTTGAATTTGGGAAGAATTAGAAGATTTGTAACACACGAAAAAGGAATCTTAAAGAAGGCATGATTTAAAATCAACTGACTAGTAAAAAGATAAATCACGAAACTGAACACTATAGTGATAGAACTAGAAAATGAACATTTATGGTTATGTACTCAAATCAATTTGCACATTCATCAATTCAAGAATGAATGATAGGGAGCATCTTATATGAAAAAAAAAATCTAAATGTTACACTAAAATGGAACTTCCTCTATGAATAGAAACTTCTAATTCCCAAATCGAATAGTTGAAAGAACTAAATCATTCAAAACATTATCAGATTTCATTTTGTAGAGATGAAAAAATAATAGCAATGTTTCCAGCATATGAATTAGCACTTCTATGGGACTCAACTTTCTTGTTCTTAAAGTAATCAAGAATTATGTAAAAAGTGATTATCAAGATTACAACCTAATTTTGTAAACAATCCGCCTGGGGCAAATCTCCCCACATTGTGAAGGCAGCGCTATGTTTGTGAGGAGCGTGACATCAACCTCTCGCAAGGACATAAATGGCAACCAACTACATATATGGAAAATTATTCAACTAACTAGAATCGATACAAATGATCTTAATAGAGCCACAGTTGGATATTATACGTACTCAAAATGAATCTGTGCATTTTAACATTCAGTACAATAGGACTAACATTTTGGACAAGCTCTAGAGGCAGCTGAATCACCATCAGGATAATACACTTAACCAATTAGGTTGTTATATTTGTCAACTCCCTCCAAAACAATGCGCACCTATGTAATCCGTAATGATGTCGAACATTTAAAATATAAATAAATTGAAAAACATGAGAATCGTTAAGAAGGAATTTATCACATCTCGTTTCGTAACAAGTGTCACTTTAAATTGTTTAGCTTCCCGCCATAAGCATCGTGCAATTTCGCTTGATGATGCGTAAGAAGCAGAACTCTCTCGTGGCCGATGTTAAAGGGGAATGACTTTTTAGCGTAACTTCTCCATTCGCCTATCGTAACTCTGTTTCCACGCTCAAAAACAACCAGAATGCCTTCTTCCCATCGAAGGAGCCTAATTTACCAAGAGAGAATTGTGGAAACTGTGATATATGCCAAAACAATAAAAGCCGATAGTAATACCCTTCACAAATAACAGGACCCAAAATAATAGTAATAATAGAATGTCTAGATCTTTACCCGGGATTCCAACAACAAAACCCGAACAAACCGAAACTCTAGAAGCAAATAAACCGAATGGCCGGGCCGCTATGACCGCAATGATATCCCCAAATGCCGCGATTCACGCGGAGGCATTTTGGTTCTTCGTGTCCCCGATTGGCGGGCTTCTTCAATTGCCTGCTCGAAAGATCGGCATCAGGCTTTAGTTTGCCAATAGTTTGCTACGCAAACTAATTTTATCTTCTTTTTTTTCTCAAAAAAATCATTTCTGTACAAAACTCTCTTATACTAAAGGCAATGCAAGGGTATTTTCAAGTTAAAATAAGATGAGATGTCATAAATCAGTGTGAAAACATATGAGAATTCACCTTCTCTATCATTTGAACTAACTCCACAACAAGTTTGTCAGGGATACCTTCCATCGATGCCTAAAGTGAACAAGAAAATTATTAGTCAATAAAAGCTACATAAAGAGATGATTGATGAAAATACACATAGGACTTTAATTGAGCTCTGATAATGTGAGGTTACTGAATGTAGGATCTCAAAAAAAAAATCCATACCCACTGTATGCAATGCAACATCATGTGACACCAACTTTTGGTTGTAGATCCAGTATGTGTGTCATGGCCTTCTGAATCTCTTGGTGATGGAAAATCATCCGGGGTTATTTTTCCATGCTCCAATTATTTTACTACATGTGTAGCATTAAATTTTTTGTTAAGCAGCAGTGGAATTACTGTATGCGAACAAAAAAAAAAGGCCAATGAAAGAAAGTAGAAAAAAAAAATTACTTGTTGCAGGTGAAATTGGATGAGACTTTAATAAGTGCCTTCCCATTTGAATGGTGTTGGGACAAGTGCCTTTCCATTTAGAAGGTGGTGGGGCCAAACCCTTCATCTATGAACTATCATATGCGAGCTAGATGCCATAGTCCAGCATTCCAATAATAATGCACTCTCAATACAATGTCCCGAACCTCCATGATCACAGCAACTCTCCCGGTGGAGAGGAACACCGGCGGCATATCTCCGAACCGGCCCCAACCACAATGTCCCGAACCTCTCACTTCAGAGAGCCTTTGGTCCCCTTTTCCGGCCCCAACATAACCCCTTTTTCGAGCATGGCGGACTCGAGTAGTAAACCCGAATGCTTGCTCACCAAGAATCCGGCCATGGCCATGGTACACCGGACGGTCAACAAACAAATGCCACTCTGCATCTAATCTCGAATGAGCGGTACCGAACTGCGGATTTGGCATCCCGCCGATCGGGACAAATCATACGATAACCCACCGGACGCCACCAACCGAATTCGTAGGCCAACCGGTCAAATCCGACAAACCAAATCCACAAAATGCGCTGAAAAGACCCAATCCGACCGAATCGGACAAAACCGACAAACCTTAGCCACAGCTCGGGCCAGAGATCCTGCGATCCGACCGAGCGGTCGAAAAGAACCGATCCCGACGGGGCTACGGAAAAACGACAATCCCATGGTTGGCGATCATCGTCACTTATCCCTGACCGAAGCACCTACGAACAGACCCCCGGGATCGGGCGTGGGTAACTCGCTTCACGTGAAGAGTCACGGACAATTCGATCCACACCCCCTGTCAAGACTCCGAGGGCTCCAAATCGAGGGACCTCAGAAACAGGATCTACGCCGCCAAACTCGATCTAAAACAGACTAAGCACCTGGCCTGAGCAAATCCCGTAAAACCGAGGCAAAGGCCTCGCGATGTCGGGAACGGCGATCCGAAAATCCGCAATACTCCGCAATGCATGAGCATCGGGCTTCATGATCGGTTTTATCACTATTTGAAGTTTTATTTTTAAATGTACTGTGATAAGGAGATTATAATATGGATGGTCTAGATTTCACCAATAATGTTACCTCACCAAAACTCTTGGTGTTTTAGTCTATGGTGAATAAACTTTACGGGAATCAATTTATGTATATATTTTTAACTTTTTTTTACATATACTTATAACTTTTATAATATCAATTTATTATAATTGTAGAACAAAATCCTAATAGTTTTATCTAAATCTATGCAAGTTAACTTAGAAAGTAAAAACATAAAATATAATATTATGTTTGTCAATATATAAATTATAATTTGAATTTTATCTAATTCACAAGCTACACAAATTAATTAATAATTTATAAATAAATGCATGTTAATTTCTTATCTCCAACAATAATTTGAAATATTTTCTAAAACATATATTAGATTAATAGAAATAAAAATGATACAAGTTGTCACTTCTATTTATACACAGTAAGTAAATTAGATCTACAAATACTAAGCAATAGTTATCAATATTAATTTTATTAATCTTTGAAATATGAACAAATTAATTATATATTGATTTAAAATTATTTGTCAAGATTTAATCATATAAGCTTCAGAAGACCCAAAAACTTTATATATGTCATTATTGGGTTAAAACAAATTGTATATGTCATAATTAATCATTTTAATGCATGATGTTGACATAAATTATCCTTAAGTCAAGATAATATAAGTCAAGAATGACCTGTTTTCTTGTAGTGAAGAAATAGATTCAATCAGGATCCAAAAATTGAAAAAAAACAGGGACTTTATTTAAAGCGTCAAATCTGGGTACTGCATATCAAAATCCATACAATGAGATCCAACTATATAAACTAAAACTAAAACGTAAGCAAGAACATAAAAGATAAAGAAAACGAAAACCCTAATGCATATGCTATAAATTGTATCGATCCATCGAAGAGATGAAGTTTTTGATCAACTTTGGGAATCTGGCTACTGCAGATTTGGCCTCAAATAGGGGAGAGAAGATGATAAAGGTGAGGCTTTGGCTCATAATTCATACAAGTGTACAAAAATCTATACAAAAAACTAGACTTCCATACCTGAAATCTCTTCTCCTTCTTCTTCTTCCTCTTCTTCTTCCTTTTCCTCTTCTTCTCTTCTCCTCTCTTGGCCTTCACGTAGGAGCCCTAACATGTGAGACCAAAATGAGATATTTTGCCTTTATTCTCCCTTTTTTATGCTAAGGCCATGTTTGGCAACCCATTTTTGCTTTCTTTTCTCCTTTTGTTATTTGGTCCTTAACTCTCTTTCATTTACATTTCCACTTAACTCATTATTATACTTTGGCATATAAAATTATAGTGTTATGACCATTGTGTCCTAAATTGTTAAATTACTAATTTACCCTTACTTCTTGAAATAATTTTTCTGTTTCTCGTTTTATTTCCCGAAAATTATGATTTAACTTATATTACACTCTAAACATGTTATAAAACTGTTATGCCATAATTTGGGATATTACAAACTATGCATTGACTTATAAATCATCTGTCATGGTCTATCATATAAGTCAAGGAAGAATTTATCAATTTTAATATATGTCATTATTGGTGCAAACAATTATATCTGCCATAATTGTTCACTTTAATGAACAATATTGACATATATTTGTGTAAATCATGATAATATATGTCAACAATTACCCATTTTCTCAGAAGGTCCATTATCATTTATTGGTGTTTCGCTTGCACAATGCCATTGCGATCCAACAAAAAGGAGAAACGAATAAACTAAAAGACGGTTCCTTTTTTCAAAAAAGTGATCTCATTCATCCATGTATTGATATATGAAGTGGTTATTAATTAAGACATCTTTATTCATTTATAAATGAGTAAGGTAGATCACATATTATTGCTCTACCCATACAATGCTATTGTACAACCAAGACAAAACAAACATATTGGTCATTTTGTTTTCTCATTAGGAGTCTAGCTAGATGAGTACTGTTGGATCTTAAACTACATAACGATGAAAAATCAATTTTTTTCTAAATCCATTCAATCCCTTTTATGAGTACAAAATTTAATCATATAAATTATTCGACATATAATACAAGTAATTTAATAGGTATTTAAATTAATCAGATATATATATATTTTTAAATTAATATAAAGTTAACTTAATATTACTTTTTTGTTCATTAAGACCATTATGTTATAGTAAAATAAATAATTTACATTTGAACTAATACATTTATGATATATTTTTAGCAATTTTTGTTAAATTGCCACAAGTAATGTCACTAACATTGTCTTTGTTGCAATATTTTGTCGAAAAGTCACCATATACGTCGCAAAGTGTAGGTCTATAGCTAAGGATTTAAAACGACATTTAAACGTCAGAATTAATTATCGACATATATACAAGTATTGCTAAAAACGCGAAGACAAATATATTCAGAAGCTATACTGTTTAATCACGGTTATATGTCACAAACATAGCAATGTTTGTTAAATTGTCGCAGCAAATGTCACTAACATTTTTTTCATTACAACATTTGACAAAAAGTCACTATACATCAGAAAATATAAATCTATAGTAACGCTTTTATAAACATCATTGAAATGTCGTGAACAAATTATCGATATATATATATGTATTAAGAAAACGTTGGCAATAAATAATGGCTACAATTTATTTAATTGTTTGTTATATGTCACAAACATAATAATGTTTACTAAAATGTCGAGAAGATGTCGCTTAATATTTGCCTCCTATCGCACTACTTGTTAAATTATCGCAAAAATTATCACTAAAAGTTTTTCTGTATTACAACATTTTATGGAATCGCTATGTGAAAATGTTGGTTTATATCGCTTAGTCACGTTTACAAAAACGCCGTCTTAGTAATGTGGTTATAGACCAAATTTCTGTTGTACACAAGAAACAACGTAGTCTTAACTGATTTTATTTTTTTGTTTTGATAACTACGTGATGTTCGAGTGTTTGTACAGGCACCTTGACAAATCTCACAAAAACTCGAAGCACAAGAAAAATCCTTAACAACCCTAAGAGGTCTTAAACTCGAACTAGTGATTATTAGACAACCTTATCTCAATGCATTACACTAATTGACCTACCATTCAGGTTGTCTTTGCTGATATTTTTCACACTCAAAAAACCAATTTTCATTTTTTTTTCTTTTATTCCATTTCTAGGGAAGATCTTTTGTAAAACTGGCAACTAAGACTATGTTTAGTTCTTGAAAAGTATCAAGTAAAGAAAAAAATGCTAAGAAAAATAATTATTTTATGTTTGATTTATCTAATAAAAAATATCAAAGAAAATCAAATATGAATAAAATTACTCACAAACTTATATATTCTTAAATCATATAATGTCTATATTAACAAGTTAAAATAAATAAAATTGATTTGAAGTAGCAAATTAAAATAAATAATGTCATTTGTAACTCTATTTTTTTTTCTTTCTACTTTTCCTTCTTTTTCTTTCCCTTACATTTTCAGGAATCGAACATAGTCTAGAGATCCTATTCATGTTCTATTAAAAATAAACACGAACGTAGAAACAATATATAAGTTCCTTCATTGCTAAATGAATCACTTTCATCATCTGCAGTAGAAATATATTCCCATGACCGGCGCAAGAAGATTAATAACACCAAGTTTGGTGGGTATGTTGGGAGAATAATTCTGAGTGGTTCTTGTAATAATGTTAGAGCTAATAATATTTGCCACTAGAGATGCATAAATGATGCAAGCCCACCAAACAATACTTATGATGAATGCATGTACTAAAAATAATATTAACTCGCTGCACTACCACATACTCACCCGAAAAAAGTTTGCCATTATTCTCTCTCTTCTGTAACCATGGTGAAAGACTCAGTTCTTTGATAAGGAGACATAGAAAGACTGAAAGAGAAGGTATTTCGGTTCCTTTTTCTTTAGGGAAACTTGTTTCACCCCATTGATTTAGGAATAATTGCAAATAATACATAAAAAAAATACAAAACACAAAGAAGACTTAAAAAATGCAAAAGATGAAAAAGACATAAAAAATACAAAATACATGATTGATAAGATTTCATAGAAAATTATGATTTTGTTTAAGTTATAGTAGTACCAAGGTACTACCTTAATAAAATGGTAGACACTACCTTAATGTCAATGAAATGTGTCAAGGTAGTATTTACAGCTTATTAAGCTAGTATCTAGGTATTATCGTACCTGAAACACAATCATATTTTTCTGTGATATCTAATCAAATCATGTATTTTACATTCTTTATAATTATTCTCAAATCAATGTTATGAGACACAAGTCTTTCTTTAACCTATGTATGGAATTATTCAGAATCTATAGCTCTGTGTCATAGTTTATTTATTTAGCATCATCAGTGCTAGTCAAATAATTGCAAGGTGGTCTGTTACAGCCATAATTAATGGGCCACATGGCATCATAGCCCAACATGTCCAGCCCATGCGTGTTGCTGCTAAGTACTGACCTCTTTAAATCGTGGGCTACTCGAAATTTCAGGCCCACTAAGGAGTAGTTCTCACTGCCATCACTTGCAGTTGGGCATGTGATATTCATATACCTTAGACTCCACAAATGGGTAATCCCATGAATTGCTACCTCAAAAACCATATCTTGGCCATACCCAAACATCATTGATTTCTAAAGTGCAAACACGAATGTTAGGTATTTTAAGGCTGTGTGGACCATTTTCAGTAAGATGGGTTGGAGGGAAAGGGCAAAAGCAGCAGCCTACTTAGGAGCTTCCCAATGTTTACATCTCAGAATGGAGAGATTGAAGAACTTTCTGAAATGGAAAGTTAGTTAAATTGGTCCAATTGCGCGGTTCCACCGGCGTGGTCCTATCTTCAAACTACCATTTCAGGAATCTCTATGGCATGCATGAATTTGTGATGGCTATTGGTTTTCCCCGATTTCATTGGTTTCTTTAGCCAATTCTAGTTACCTAATCGCCATCTTGGACTTTTCTCCAATTTGTCTTTCTGTAACTCCTGAAAGAAACCGGTCACTGGCGAGGCTCTCTCAATCACATATATTCTTCACATATGTGATTAGTAACGTAATTTTGTAATTATTGTATAAGGTATCACATCCCTTTGGGGAAAGTTTCTAACACTATATAAGATGCTTTAAGAAGGTTCAAATACACGCGATTAGAAATATAAAGGATTACGAGTTAAAATGAATCGAACAATATTTAATCGGCACGGCATCTTTCTATGGTACCCAAAAATAAACTCGGCGGCCTAAGCCCCCAAGAAATAATATCATACCAATATAGGGATGAATCCATTAGTTTTCCAACAAATGGTATAAGAGTTGGGCACATGCTTAATCGTGAGAGTAGATGTCGGACAAAATGATGTGATAAACTCCTGACATGTGATACTTCATGTAAAGTATGTACTCCAACATAATGAAAGACAAGAAAAATCATTATCTTTGTTTGAGGAAATGATTATTGTGCTTATCGCCTAAAAATCCCATATCAATTAGGAAATCAAGCAATGTTTTCTAGCTTAATACACGAATAACATCCAATTAAGATTAAACTTTTTCAACACTATAAACTTCTCTTAAGTACTCGATAAACATGTTTTAAAGAAATAAGGGTCTCTCGGACCCAAAGGTAATATAACACTATGGTTGGTATTGGTCCTTACATATGGTTACTAATATAATTATGGATTAAGATAAGCTGTAGCTTAAATCATAGTCTAAGAATGGATTGCTGGTGTTTATCAGTGCAGGGGGATGAAGCTTGGAAGGTCATTGGCCAAGGAGAATTCTAAGTTAGAAAGGACTGCGTACATGTTCTCTTAGATGACCACTACGTGCCGTGCACTTAGCAGCCTAGGATTTTATTGGGCATTAGAGTCGTAGGCATTTGGCCTTTCTTCTCCTCTTGTATAAATAATAAAAGAACTCTACTACTAGTCTCATCAACATCCTCTTTAAAATATTTTTCCTTTAAACATTAATGATAAAAATATAAGCTATGATCTCTGTCAAAAGAAAACAGACTAAAGTAGAAAAAATCTTTAATAGAAATGACGAATCCACTTCCAAGCTTGAGGTGGACACAACCAATAAGGCATCTCCATGAGATTGGGCACTAGGATATATAAACATTTTCTGTTTCTTTGTACTATGTTGGTACGTTTTAGTATTTATAGTTATTTAAAATTTTATTTTAATATTGAATTTTGTTTTGATTACTTTTCTTATAATAAAGTTGATCCATCCGTCATCCATCTTTATCCGTTGGATTGTATATTTCTTTAATTTATTGGAATTAAAGCTTTAAGTTTATTTAAGTATCGACTACTAAATCATTTTTTGCTTGAAACTTCCATTCTTAGACCCCAAGTATTGTTTGAGGGTGCAGTTGCTTGGATTTCATGATTTATTAAAAAAAAAAATTATAACTTTTGATAAAGCAAGTCCTCTAAGAAGTTTCTAGTATATGAATTCCCACATGGGAAAAAACAAAAAACTTTAGACAAGATATATAAAGCTTGGTGTCAATTCAATGTTAATAATTAAATCTTAGGATAATTCATAGAATTGATGATTGTATTGAACTACAAATTAAATTAAGGTGGTGTTTTTTTTATTGAACAGAAAAAAAAAATCAAAATACTCAAAACATTTGAATAAATTTATCCATTTAAAAATAATTTATTAATATTAGAATTACGAGGCTTCGACCATAGGCTATCACCACATATGGCTTATTTAAACTTTCGTTACTTTAATTTTTTTATTTAATTATTCATGCTTTAATTCTTGGGTTGTTTTAATTGCGTCTATTATAATTATCATAAATGTAACCATTAAATGAATTATGAGGGATAGTAAATGTCTTGGGATTTATTTAATGGTCACGAGTTTGGATTCCCAAAAGATTATTGAGGGTGTTTTTGGTATATTAGAATGCTGAATGGAAATGAAAAATCCTTTTCCATTTTTATTTCTAATGGAATGGAATTCATAATTTTATTCCATTCTTAGTGTTTAGATAAGTTTATGATTTTTACATTGAATGATTGGTTATTTACATTTACAATTTGGTAATACTAGGAATTATAATAAATAAAAAAATTGATAATAATATAACACCACATCATTTTAAATAGTCTTTATTTTATTTTTGTTTCTTTAAGAAAAAATGTAAAGTTATTTCTAAAAATAACTTGAAATACTTTTATTTAGAACTTTAAAACGTCATTTATAATTAGATAAAATAGTTTTAATTATTCTCCACTGTTTTCTATTTTTAAAAATAATTGTACTCATATGATTAAAAATAAAATATTAGAAATTAAAATTATTATTAATATATAAATAATTTTCAAAATTGGTTTTTAGAATTATTACTAAGCATTTCTTGGTTTTTATATAATAGTTTTATAAAATGTTTTATCAAAATTATAAATTTAATGATAAAATAAAATGATAATATACTTTCTCACAAAAAAAGCGTGAATAAAAAAAATTCTCAAACAAATCTAAAACAAGTTTTTTTTTTTTTTTCAATAACATAGCTTTCAAAATACTTTAAATTATTAATTGAAATTATAGGCTTGATGAATAAAAGTTAGAGATAAAATAATAATTTTAAGTTTTTATGTTTTTTTAAGAAGAATAGAGAATAGTTGCAAAATTTGAATTAAAATTTATTACCTCTATATATATATATATATATATATATATATATATATATATATATATATATATATATATATAAGGAATCTAAATTTTATTTAGAAGAGGAATTTGGTTTTGATTCTCCTTTCAATTAATTTTTATTCTTTTTTTTTTTTCGCCTATATTTCATTCATGGGAATAAGGTAAAGGTACATGTAATACCAACATCACTGTTTCAAATTGATTAAGGGGATCGTCGTCCCTTCCATCACTTTCTCTCTCACACCACTCTTGTTCCTCTGACGAAAGAGGGTGAATCCAATGCTAGACGTCTCATCAGTAGTCACTCTGAAGCCACGTTGGAAAACCACATAAACACACCCACAGAGAACAAATTCATATCCCCAAAGTCTCTATCCGTCGTCAAAAGTTACCCACTAACACTTGACAGTCTGCTCAAATGCAAAATCAAATGAATTAAAAAAATTTGTTTTCTTCTTGTTTGTTTGTGTTAATTTGGAACATATATCGCGCGGCCAAAAAGATCCAAATGAGAAAAATAATAAATAATTTTTAGGATATAATAAGGCCACCATGAGTCAAGATTTGGTGGATATGGAAGAAAAGTCATAGAAGGAACGGTCAAGATAGTAGCTTTGCCAATGGCCGGAAATCCGTATCAGCATAAGTACAACAGTAACGTAACCACCCTATGGACCAACTCCACCCGTGCCCCTTTATTATTCACAGCGACAGCATTAAAAATCTTATACTAAACTATTATTCAAATTTAGAATATAGTGATGATGTGCCATTTAAGTACAGGGTTTAATGATTCATAAGTTTAATCCAATTGGTTATAAAATATCAATCTTAAAAAGGTTAAACATAAAATTAAAAAAAAAACATAAAATATCCAATTGCCATTTGTTATAAAATTCACCAGATATTTTATAAAAAAAACGTATGTTTTGTTTTTTAATGAATATTAATATCATGCGATTAAAATAAATATTTAACAATGGCCGACTGGGGGGGAGGAGTTGATAAAGGCTAAGGCTGTCTTCTGAGAGCCACGAAGCGCCCAAAAGAATGACCTTTCACCTTGTCATCTTTCTCCTTTCTTTAATCTTTATTGTCGTACCTCACTCCTTCTCCTTAAATTTATGTAACCCCACCCTCCAAAGTACATATGCTCGTCTGAACCAAAAGGCTGACTATCTCTCTTTCTTCTGTGTCTGTTTTTCCCGATCACATGCATAATTTTGACTCGCTAAAGCTCCTATAAAGTCACTAGAATCACTCCCTATAAAACCAAGAATCTTATTCTGCTGTTACCATCGAATCATTCATCCAACTCCACTGCCACGAATAAGAAGTGGGGCAGTCTCAGCTGAACAGTAGAGCGAAGTTTGGACGAAATATGAGGAAAACGAGAGGGTTCAGGCTAGGAAGAAAGCTGGCGACGGTGTTCAGATGGGTTCGCCGGCGAAATCAAAGTACGATCATTAACAAAAGTTTGGAGTGTCGGAGTTGCCGGAGAAGTGCCATGTCCAAAATCTGCAACTGGGGTCGTCGTCTCCGTATGAAAGCAAAGGGGCTCTGTTTTCCCAAGTCGAGTTACGTTCGGGTCGGTCAAGACCCGTGCGAGAATAATTCGGTGGAGGTACCCAAGGGCCATTTGGCGGTCTACGTCGGCGATTCCGGCGACGATACTCGCCGGGTTCTAGTTCCGGTGATATACTTCAATCACCCGCTATTTGGGGAGTTGTTGAGAAACGCCGAGGAAGTGCGATGGATTCAACCATCATCCCGGCGGAATCACGATTCCCTGCCCCATAACGGAGTTTGAGCAAGTGAAAACAAGGATTGCTGCCGGTGATAATTTCCAATAGGGTATTTCTTACCAGGAATAATAATTTCAAAAAAAATATTTACGAGTGGTTTTCTATTTCCTGGTTGTGATTTTGTTTTCTTCCTCATAATTTGTGAATATTTGTGCAATGCAATCAGATGAAGATTTTTCCCCTTTCCCTCTTCAACAGTTGTTTCCGATTGTCCAAATTTCGAGTATATAAAATGCATTTGCTTGGTTTCGTACGGAAGGAGAAAAAATAAAGCAAATTAAATTAAGAAAAATAATTATTTTCACGTACCATTTCTGTATTTCATAGAATGTTTTTTAAGAAATCATAACGTAAAAAATAATTCCAAAATTATGATAGTTTAAATTTTGAGTATAACTCATTTTTTCAAAGAAGGGGTTCCGTGTAAAAGATAAACTCGTTTTTTCAAATGATTAGTTAAAAAAAAAATGTTAAAGTTAGAAGATTTTTTTTTTTTAAAAGATTGTCTTCTTGAAAGACGATTTAGTACAAAATATGATCTCATTTTTTAAAAATAAATTCTTCTCTCGAAGAAAGTGTGAAATAAAAGAAATAATAAAAACTATCTTATTTTTAAAGTAATTGTATTTTAATAATATTTTTAGGAAAAATATTTTTTTCTAAAAGAATGCCTAATTTGTACTTACATAGCTTATTTTAAAATATTTTATATAAATTAAATAAACAAATAGCATATAATTTTTTTTACTTAATTTTAATTAAACTTTACATTCATAAACATTTTCTATAAGTATTTTCTTCAAGCTATTCTCAATAAATCATTAAGCTAGAAAAAAAATCTATATATGCAGTGTCTTTACCATCTTAAAGGCTAAATTATATTACCAAACAAGAAACTATATATGGGTTATTTTTACAACAAAATTTCATGCACTGACTAATGAGAAGGATTTTTCATATTCAAGAAACCTCACTCTTTTTTGCTACTAGACTAGATGAAATATGCCTAGGATCATTTAATTAATCATTGAACGTGGCCAATATTGAGGATAGACAGAACCAAGAGGTTGGGACTCCTCTCCATTTGTCTATGGACTTATCCACATCAACCGTTTAAGTCTATTATCCTGATGGTGTCGTCTTTCTAAAGCTCTAAGGAATACCCACCACATGCAATATCCAAGTCAGCATTGGGCCCCCTCAATAATTTAGGCCACATCCTACACATGTTTCTTGAGATTTTGTTGACATTTTACCTAATATTATTGTTAAATAAAATTAAAGTGATTCCACACAATATAGTCTTTATATTTTTTGATATCTATGAATGTCTATCCTAAATCGCAGATATATAATCCCTGAACTTCATGATTATCAAGTAAACCCTAAAACTTATATTAATTGAACTGCCTTTGCCTAAGAAAATATGTGATTGCGGCTTATATTTTTTAAAATCAAGTATTAACCATTTTTGAAAGATGAAAGAAGTTCATTTTAAAAGATTTTCTTAAAATTGTTTTTATTATCTGAATTAAAATTTTTTTTCCTATTTTTTGTAACAAGAAAAAACTAAAAAATAAATATGTTATTCTTATTTTTCTCGTTCTTTTCATTTTTAAAAATAGAAATCAAAGATGTCCGTATTCTATATCCCCGACAGTTTGATATTTTGTTTCACCGGCCAAGATGGTTTCAATACTTCAAAAGACAAATGCAAGTGTGCAAATTTCAAAGTCTAAAATTTAGTGCCTAAAAGTCGGATTGAATCGAACATTTAAAGTCTAAGATTCTAAATTCATATTGGTCAAGGATTTCTGCAAATATTTTAAGACATTAATTTAGGAGGAGAAAAAAAGAAAGTCTATTAAAGAATGCGTCAAACTTGTGTACTTTCCCATTGTGTTTAAATTTGTCCAAAATTGGTGAAGTGGATCGGAAGACATTATTTCCAATATTGATGTTACCTGTCTTTGAATTTAAGCTCGTTCTTCCTCGTTCCAATCCATTACATGATATAAATATGGAAAAAAAACTATATTAGGTGGAAGGACTTAACTAAACTTCTCAAATTAAAAACAATGTTGGTGGGAGAAGCATATCAGATGATAGATGCATGGCCCTTAAATATAGAAATAAATCTAAATAGTTTCTTTCCTAATATTTGCCTAACGCGTTGGCATCCGTACGTACTGGACGTTCCAGTGAAATAGGACTGCCGGAGCGGTGGGTGAAGGGAAATGGTTAGTGGGTCTAGTGTCATCTTCCTGGGTCTGCATGTTCCTCGACTCGTGATAATATATCGTATTCGTGACATATCATATTAGAAGTATTTGTGAATATTCATCAAGTTGAATGCATCACAAATAATAATCATATTACAAAATATATTCAAATACAACCTGATTATCGCGTACAACATGTATATCTTAATCATGAATAATTTATTTAAGAACATATTTGAGTTTAACCTATTAACTTTTAAATAAATAATCATAAAAATTTGATAATTCCAATTATATAATTAATGTGGCAATTCAGATTAAATTTGGATTATATAATTTTACATGAAAATAACTCATTTGGGCTGATAAGGAATTTAACTCAAATATAATTATATTCAATCAAAACTTATAAATTTCATATAAATTTTTGTTTCATGAATCAGGTCAAACACAATGACACGAATTTACGCTTCAATCAAACCGTACCGAGCTTATCAATTATTTGACCACCACTGACTGACGCTGCGCTTCCCCTCGCGAAAATAAAGCAAAACAAAAACAAAAACGATCGACGGGGTTCATCTGGTCACCTTCGACGCCAAGCCGCTTCATTCCATTAAGATAAATCAATCGCTGTAACGAATTTCGCGCATACCTTTAACCGGACGTACACGCAGATGGTAACGCGATCGCGATAACTTTCATACTGGCGACGATACGATATTTCTCCCATCGGACGGTAGATTTTTTTCCTTATCAGAACCGATTAAAAATCTGAGCACTGATTTGATAATAATTGTAAATATCATTTCCCTAATTGATAGAAATTATGTATTTTCCTTTAATACGGATTTTTTGGGCTGATTATATTACCCACCTTTTGAAGGGATGAATTGAGCCCTCATTTTGGGCTTATCTTTGGGGATGTCATCAAGGACCGAGTAATGATATTGGGCATGCTCCTTAATCTCTTCTTAAACCTGATATTTGGACTTGTGTCCTAAGCCTGTGCACCTATTATTTTAAACCCGATCAACATGCATCACTCCACGGTGAACTGTTTTCTTCAGTGTTTTCATGTTTCATTTTACTTATGAATTGTTTTTGAAATCAATCCAATAAAATGCTAATGCTTAAATTGGTTTCAGAAATAAAATATTGTTTCTTCTCAGCAGCAGTTTGTACAGTGAAGAGATCATCGAAAATTCTGAACATTTTGCATATGCGAAAACTGTTGCGTTGGCTCCTAACACAGCAATTAAAAGCCTAAAGCGAGTAAATATACTTTCCTTTAAAAAAACATTTCTTTAATTTACTTTTAAAAATATAATTTTTAAATTGATTTTGATAATATTTAATTTCCTTGTGGATTCCTGACTTACTTTCCAAGTAGGTCGGGGCATCCAAATTTATTTTTTTCCACCCGATATTTCCAGAGGGACGGAATCTGAATTAGGCAGTGGCCCAATTTTGAAACCGGAACACATGCCGATCCTATAACTAAAACACCCCACTATTGATAACTTTAGGCTTCTCTCCTGTGGACTTTCTTAAAAAATCCACATCTTTAGGATACTTGAAAGAACCAATATAGACAGCACCAAAAAGAAATGATCTCCTCTCACATCCTCAAAAACATACCACTAGTAGTGACCAGCTATTGTCCACGTGCCCATCTCATAACTTACCAAATTGATGCTAGGATAGCATCTCTAAATCTATGAAAAATGACCTATTCCCATTTCCATGTAGGATGACAAGGGACCGATTTGATTTGAGACAAGACAACCTCATCACAATCAATCACGTTTGATCCGTTTATTTAGATCATTTTTCATTCGTTCGATTTGAAAAATGGGCAATCTTGTTTTACGGTTAATTGTAATTTTTATTTTATAAAGAGTTTAGATAACACCCTTATTAAACCCATAAAATCATCAAAAATTAAGAGAAATTTTATTTACACCCTCCTCTTTTCTCTATACACCCCACAGAGAGTCGTGAGTAAATACGGTTCATGCAAATATATTGTACGTGATGTATAAAAAGCACAGAACATAATTTCTCAAAATTAAAGTTCAAGCAAGAATGAAAATTTGATAATATCTAAACTACCCTTAATCTAGGATGTAAAGAAGGAAAACAACGATTTCTTCAACATGATACCCGATCCCTTTGCACTTTCAAGGATAATCCAATCCATTTGCTTTGTGATGCCCCAGCCTTCCAATGCATTATAAATTTCTTCAAGGAAATAGTATCTGAAGAGAGAAAACTAATTTCTTAATTTTGAAAAGGAGTTAGGTATCTTTGCAATTGATGCTCTAGAATTTGAAGAAACCTTAGATTTGAAAACGGCTCTCCATTTGGTTGTGTTTGACATTGACAACATTGTCGATAGGATTCAAGCCTCTATTCCATTGTGTCTAATATCAATGACATCGTTAACAAGATTAAGGTCTATAGTCTTCCCTATCTCAGGTCGATGACCTCTTGGTTTCACATGTTGTGTCTACCTTGAATATCTCTAAAATACAAAGGACTGAGATTGCTTTACTTGTAAATTCGTTAATTTCTGAAATGCAAAACTCAATGTAGTCTATGTGTGTTCTAAAAAAAAAAATATGCTTAATTGCTTTTCTTGTAAATTAGTTAATTTCTTGTTTATGAATTTTGTTAAGAACTGAGATTTTTCTACATATAATGGAGAAGTTACAGGTTTTATTTGATTATCCTATAATTTGCTATAAAAATACATAGCGATAGTATATTTGGTGATGGTGTGGGCTATTATATTATTTATTAGTGTACGTTTGTTTTTTTTACATATTAATCAATTTTTACTTATATTCATTGCTTTTCTTGCAAATTCGTTAATTTCTTGTTTATGAATTTTGTTAAGAACTGAGATTTTTCTACATAGAGCGGAGAAGTTATGGGTTTTATTTGATTACCCTATAATTTGCTATGAAAATACATAGTGATCGTATTTTTGGTGATGGTGTGGGCTATATTATTTACTGGTGTGCGTTTGTTTTTTTTTACTTCTATCCACTTTTGCATATTATATTGTAGTACTCTTTATTCTTACAACTTTTGCATATTACGTTGTAGTACTCTTTATTCTTACAAGAATTGTTAGATTTTCCGGTATTCCCATCCCACCTCTTTTATTTTTCAAAACTCCAAATTTAGATGTTTTCACTAAAACTCCATACAGTAACTAATTGCTAGGCTCAGAACATTGTCTTGTTGCCTTTGGCTTGATGCTCTATTCCATGTAAAGAAGATGTAGACAAGCATCAATACCCCATTGAGGCTAAACATCAAATGGTGACTATGTAATGAACCTGTTCACAAGGGAGCCTAATGATGTGCTACTTGACAACAATCATCTTTATTTTCCTTCACTGTATTTCTCCTTGAAAGCTTTATGTGTTATCAACATAATTTTTGTACTATTTGTTAGGTGTGCTTCAAGTTAGCTTTTATTACTGCAAAACATCACATATTTCCATGCATTTACGTTAATCCAAGACCCTTCTTACTCATTTTCTACGATAACCCTCTCTCTTTGTGTATTTTGTAGAAATGAAGAAAACAAGATGAAAATCAAGCAACTTGGGCAAGATTTGAAGAAGTTATACAAGAAGGAAGCCATGGTTGGGACCACAAATCAAAACAAGAAAAAAAAAAAATTTATAGCCAAGATTTAGTGTGGTCGCGACCATGAATAATTGTCAACAATATATTGCAGTGTGGTTGCGACCATGGTCACGACTCCAACTTTCTTATGCAACAACTATCATTCCTCATTTTCCGTGTGGTCGCAACCATAAAGTGCTTGTGGTCGTGACCATGCGATGATCAAGGCCTAGGAACTTTCCATTTTGGGTTGATTTCGACTCAGTTTTCAAGGTGTATTTAAATATAACTTCAAGACTATTCTAGGGTTCGAACTTGAAGGGAGAACACTCTCTCCTAGGGTTTCTCTCCTTTTTGTTTAGAATCAATTTAGGGTTTGCTTTTTGTTTTGGATTTTACCTTTTTGATTAAGAGCTAAGAGGTTTTCTTGAGATTATTCTAGAAAAATTGATGATTGGAAGGAGAGGGATAGCAAGGGTTAAAGACCATCATCTCTTTAGAGTTTCTTCTTCTCCTTTCCTCATGTTTTCAATTTTCTTATTTCAGATCTATTTTACTACGTTCTAATTCAGTAACTTAGGATTTTGACTGTAATTTGGATATGAACCTTATATTAATGTGTTGATTTTTATCTCTTGGGTCTATTGGTTGCTAATTGCTCATTGATTCATGTTTGTGCTAATTCATATTGATTCTTGATCACCTTCAATATGTTTGTGACTTGTTACAATATTTGAGAAGTGTGTGATAGGTTAGACCTAAGTGAACCAACATAAATTGCTAGGTAATAGAGATATTAACAGGAATTATAAAGCATAATTGAATCTCTCTTTTGTTAATGCATCATTGAGAAGCAGTATACATGGTACTAGTTGATAGATCATTAGCTTTTGAGAGAG
The DNA here is from genome assembly GCA_016808115.1 of Tetrastigma voinierianum. NCBI lineage: Eukaryota > Viridiplantae > Streptophyta > Magnoliopsida > Vitales > Vitaceae > Tetrastigma > Tetrastigma voinierianum. The sequence goes on along the minus strand of JAEQBH010005479.1, from coordinate 194,192 downwards.
GTTAATGATTAATTTTGTAAGACTTGCCTTGAGCATGTGTCCATTTGGCTTGAAAAGAGAGAGTTTACCCTTAATAGTTGGGGATTATCCAGTTACATCAAAATCCTATGACTTTTTATCTGATAACTTTTACCTTTCAAGGAATTTTTAATCCTGTTTTTCTTCGATAGTTAATTTTGTTCTTGGAACTTTTTGAATTGTTCTTTTACTTAGCTTGGATATAAAAGAGATCATCACAATTTCAATAGTTAACACCCAACTCCTTGTGGTTCGATATCCAGACTCCTTAAGTCCACTATATTACTTGTACGCCTGGTACACCGCGGATAAAAATTACACAAAGATTATCACCATTAAACCCTGGGCAAATCTAAATTATTCATATATAGAACTCTTCTTTTACATGTTCTAATTTATCAAAAAAAAAAAATAAAAAAACCATCCATAGTTAATCACATTATAGAAATATTTAAAAATTTTATGGAAAGGATAATATGGAAATTACATAAAATTTTATTGAAAGGATAATGTGGAAATTACATGATCTTTTGATTTGTTTGTTTTCGTGATAAATAGTTAAAAGTTTTACTTGTGCAACAAAAAACTAAGTCAAATGCCTACAGATGAGAAACCAAAATTTTGGACTAGTTTTCATTTGCATAATCAACTGGTTGTTCATTTTCCTTACAATGATGGAATTTGCAAAAGCAGTGGTTTTATCTTGATTTAGTTACAAGGAGGACTTGATTTCTTGTTTTCTTTTTGTTTTTGCCTTCTCCCACTTTTGATAATGGTTTTATCTCACTGATCCTATCATTGTTTCCTAAACCCATATATACTGGTTTATGAGGAAGTGGAAAATCTTTTGTTTCAACGATATAAATAGTGGCGTCCAGTTTCTGAAAGTAAATCTTTGATAATTGTTTCTGGGTCCTTGTGATCACAAGACAACTACACAATAATAAAGACTATTTCTTGCTGAATGAATTTTTACTGGTTGGGATGAACTTTGGTTGTGATGTTACTAGAGTTTATATTTAATATTCTAATACTCGGGTTTTTCTGATTTTCATTCAATCCCAGATAGTAAGGGGCATAATACAAATGAGCTGCTATGCCTTAACATTACTTTTTTTTTCCTTCTTTTTGATGTATCACTATCATGGACAAAAATCAAGTTCGGCCTATTTTCACTGGTTTTTGGTGGTGCTGAATCCATTTTGGACAAAAATTCGCAGTAGTAATCGTGGAAAAAATCAGCCGATTTTTCACGATTTTTGTACACGCGCCAGGAGGCGCTGGCCCGCTGCCATTTTCACGATGATCGGGCGATACCTCCAAAAATCACCATTTTTCGCGCTTTTCTGCAATTTTTTCCGAATTCATCCCTACTTCTGGGATATTTTTCTGTTTTTGATCCGACGGGTCCGCATTAATCAAGATTAAAAATCCAACGACTATATTTTTGATCCAACGGCTGATTTTAAATCTGAAGCTTGATCTAACGTCCAGAATGATTTAACGATATATGATGATCCAACAATGATGGAACCAAAACTAATCCAACGTTAAATAAATCACAAACGAATTTTTGACAATCCAATGACTATTTCGACTCCAAAAAATTCCTATAAATACCCCTAAAATCATACACTTCATTACAAAACTCATCCATCCACATCTAAGCCCATTTCACCTCAAATAATTTTTTCTTTTGTTCTTTATCCTAATTTTTTGAAGATCTTTGTGAATTAAGGTATGTTTCTTTGTTCATTAATTTTGTTTCTTATGTATATGTTATTTAGTTTTATTTTTGGTGTTGAAATAGTTTATATTATATTTTATACTATAGTTTTATTTTATTTTTATAATTTGATAATACTTATAGCATACTTTTTAGTTCATTAATTATATTAGTTATTTAGTTAATAGTTATTTTAGTTATATAATGTTTCAAATCCTAGTTATTTACTATAATCTTGTTTTAGTTATATAATGTTTGAAACATTTTTATACTATAATTTATATTTTTATACTATAGTTTTATTTTAGTTTCATTTGATAATATAATTTTTAGTTAATTAATTATATTATTTATTTACTTAATAGTTATTTTAGTTATATAATGTTTCAAACATTTTTATACTATAATCTTTTTTTTATACTATAGTTTTATTATAGTTTCATTTGATAATATAATTTGAAGTTAATTAATTATATTATTTATTTACTTAATAGTTATTTTAGTTACATAATGTTTCAAACATTTTTATATTATAATTCTATTTTTATACTATAGTTTTATTATAGTTTCATTTGATAATATAATTTTTAGTTAATTAATTATATTATTTATTTACTTAATAGTTATTTTAGTTATATAATGTTTCAAACATTTTTATATTATAATCTTATTTTTATACTATAGTTTTATTATATTTTCATTTGATAATATAATTTTTTGTTAATTAATTATATTATTTATTTACTTAATAGTTATTTTAGTTATATAATGTTTCAACATTTTATATGATAATCTTATTTTTATACTATAGTTTTATTTATTTCATTTGATAATATAATTTTTAGTTAATTAATTATATTATTTATTTACTTAATAGTTATTTTAGTTATATAATGTTGCAAACATTTTTATACTATAATCTTATTTTTATACTATAGTTTTATTATAGTTTCATTTGATAATATAATTTTTAGTTAATTAATTATATTATTTATTTACTTAATAGTTATTTTAGTTATATAATGTTTCAAACATTTTTATACTATAATCTTATTTTTATACTATAGTTTTATTTTAGTTTCATTTGATAATATAATTTTTAGTTAATTAATTGTTATTTATTTACTTAATAGTTATTTTAGTTATATAATGTTTCAAACATTTTTATACTATAATCTTATTTTTATACTATAGTTTTATTATAGTTTCATTTGATATTAATTACATTAAATTTTAGTTATACTTATATAATGTTTGGAAACTTAGATCTTGACATATTTAATGTTAGAAATTTAGATCTTCTTAGATACTCCTAATGATATTATTAAGCTAGATATCATGTTAGAAACTTAGGTCTTATCGTTATGTTAAATTACATATATATAATGTTATTATAATGATATCATATACAAAGATCACACTGATTTGAATTTTATTTTCAATAAAATCACATGTGTTTATAGAATGGCTAGTGGAAGTGGAGGCCAAGACCCTGCATGGAGGTATTGCGCACCTTTAGAGGGACATAAAAATGGAACAATTTGTAATTATTGTGGTTTAAACATAAAAAGTGGTGGAATTACTCGCTTAAAGTTTCATCTGTCACATACGGATCCCAATTCAAATACTAAGAAGTGTTCAAATGTGCCGCCAAAAGTATAACAAGAAATGAAGCAACTTTTAGAACATAGCGTAGCTAAAAAAGTCAAAAGCAATTTGATATTAAGAAATTGAAATAATTACGTATAAGACAATGGGAGGGAAAACATCATAGCCTCACTGATGATGATGAGGAAGAGAGGGTGATGTGAGGATGTGCATATGTATCCGGTTGACATGCACCTCGATGAGCGAGACGAATATCGAGAAGCAAAGACGCGCGCATCAAAAAAGCCTAGTGAATGGAACAGATCAAGCTGCGTGGATTTATGAGAGGCAAAAGAAAATTGGTAAATCTTATACCTAATTCCATTTTTCACATAATTATGTATAAAAATAATGTAAGTTGATTTTATTTTTATGCACTTGCAATAGGCGGAAGTCTTCATAACCAGGTGATCCATCAAGACAAAGATACAAAGATCACAAAGTGTTCCTAAGATACCTGATCCATCACCGCCAATTGCACCATCATTATACAAGCCTCTGGGTCGCAAACAAAAGCCTAAAAATATGTTTAGTTGGGTGGTTCAATCAAGGAAACAATGGGACGACACTAGCAAGTTCTTCATATATGAAAGTGTCTCCACCTCAAAAGCTGACTCACACCATTTTAAGAACATGATTTTTGGTGCACAACCGTATTTGTCTAATTATATAATATGTTTTACATTATGATCTCCATATGAAATATGTTTTAATAATGACATTATTATCTCCATATGAAATATGTTTTAATAACCAACTTTCCTTGAATTATTATATGTAGGGATGGACATCGAACCACCATCTCCGTATGAAATCAAAAGCAAGTACTTGGAAATGGAGTATAAAGACATGGAAGCTTATGTCAAATTGCAAAGGGAGAAATGTGAGACATATGGATGTACAATTATGTGCGATGGATGGATCGGGTCAACTAAATTGAGCATAATTAATTTCATGGTATATTCAAAAGGAAGCACAATTTTCCTCAAATCTGTTGATGCGTCGAATAAGATTAAAGACAACAAATACATATATGGTTTGTCAAGGACATTACTTCTAAGGAAGTCGAGGCGCCGGTTCAAATCAGAATAGTATAATGGATCGGTACTGTGAAAGCGGAAAGTTGTTGATGAAGAAATACAATCTATCTTGGACTCCATGTGCAGCACATTGCATTGATTTAATGTTTGAAGACATTGGTAAAAGGGCGTGTTGCTCACGATCGAATGGTCGAAAGATAACCAATCCCATTTACAATCATGGTCAACTGCTTGCAAAAATGCTATGTGTATGTGGTGGAGATATCGTGGCGTCTCCGAGCAATAAGATTTGCAACAAACTATATTGCCTCGACAAAGCCTTTTTAAAAAAGAGAGGGCTGGATTTGAAGAAATCTTTATTAGTAATGAATGGTCATCTCGCTTACCGGATCAGAATTTTTAAGATGGTGTCGAAAAGACTCATGTTTGATCATCAATATTGGGAGAAGGTGGAGAAGCTAGTGTCCATCTATGAGGCACTATACACAGTGCTTTGCATTGTTGATTCAGAAGTCGTCCCAACCATGCCATTTGTCTACGAGTTGATTCAGTTGATGAAGACAAATTTAGATTGACTCAAAGCTAAAGAGTGGGTGAAACTTATCATCGCAGATCGCTGATAGAACCCAAGCACTTTCTTCATGCAAAGAGGTAACTAATTAATATCCTCTTCGCCTAATATTCACCTTTAGCCAATTTTATGTTTATATTATTATCGCATACCAATTCCAATCACTATTGCAGCATACCATCTAAATCCAAATTTTCAATATGCACTGAGTCGGGTTCCAACCCCGAGCTACTAAGCCGTTTCACATGCTTTTTCTGTAAATTAGATCCAATGATCATGCCTTTCTAATTTTGGAAACGAGGTAAATTAATGAGTTTTTAATTAATTGATTCAATTTCCTAGATTAATTTTTATTTTAGATTTTTCGACATTTTCAATCACAGCTATACTATTCCGTGATGCAAAAAAGGAATTGTGACAAAGAAAGAATAGCGCCAAGATAAAAATGGTTCATGAGGCATCATTATAAGTAAATGTTATAACTATTTTAATATTATATATTGAATATAAGTAATTTTTATTACAGTTGAATGGGTGGTTTTTTGCGCGAAATCACGCTCCAACATTAAGGAGTTCGGGCCTTAAAGGTTCTTTTTTCCAAAACCGCATCATCTTCAAATTTGTATGAAATTGAGCACATTTGCTCTTAATTCATACCAAACAAAGAAATTGGCTTGTTTACCCTAGGCTCCAACAATTGGTTTTGTTATTACAACATGAAAAACTAAAGATTCGTGATATGGAGTGCAAGAGGACCATGTGCTGCCTAAAATAATTTTCTATTTACTAGAAATATCAAATTTCAGCTGAAGAAGAAGAGAATCAACTATTTCAATGGGTTAAACCTCTCCATTTAGATGATGAAGATGGAAATCTTGATCCACGAATTGCTGCACATGTTCGAGAAGCAGGTGTTAATGTTGAGCGGGTTTTATCTGAAGAAGTTCATAGTGAAACTTTTAGTCAAGACACGATGGACTCATTTCAACCCGTTGTTACTTCTCGACCCTCCTTTGATTCAATGTGTTGAACATAGTAGCAGACCAAGTTTTGCTGGTACTTCTACTACATTATGATACTGCTATGAGAGGGACCAATGATGCAGTAGTGATACTGGAAATGATGGTGGGGATATCGTAGATCCAATAACAAAGTCAATAACCATCGAGCCCATTCACCGTGAAGATGATTTCACCTTATGCTACACAAGATGAAGACCACAGGCCTGTGGAGAGTCGGCTAGGTATTGAGCCACTGAAAGCCACATGTAGGAAGACAAACGAAGGATGACACCATACAATGAGGATTCGTTTCGACTGGGCTTTTGAGTCCATGAGTATTGGAACTCAATTCAGTTGGATTCATCGAATCGAGGCAATATATTTCCTCCTTATACAATGAAGTTACTACTAGCCTTTCACATCCTTCAGGTTCTATTGGTGAAGAATATGGAATGGTTAACTATCCTCATGATCCACCAATGTCATTTCAAATTCCATATCAAATGCAAGAAGGATTTCAAACGAGTATGTGAGTGAACCCCGAATTTCCTATCCACGGAGAGGTTGTTGGTAGGAGTCAACATATTTATGCATGGCATGTTTGAAGTTACAATCAATATTATTGCAACACCATGTCTTGGTATGAATATTGTCTTCATCAAGATGGGATCCCTTCACAAATAATGTAATGGTAGCCACATCGGGTCTTCTCATTTTGGTTTTAAACATATGATGTAATTTCTCGATAAATTATAAATAACATCGCCTTCAAATTAAGTGTATATTTGCTTATTTATGCATTTTTATAGTTCAACAAAGTATTTCCATGAATTTCAAATTATTTTTGTTAATTTTTGCATTACCGATATTTTTGTCAAAATATCCACCGATATTTTCCGATATTTCCGTAAAATCCAAGTACCGATATATCAGTAATTACCGATATTTTGTTCCTTGATCACTATATCACTTATGTTCTACGATGAAGTGTTGTGTAGGTAGGATGTTGGATGTAAGACAATGCATTCCTCCATCTTATCTATAGTTCCTAGGACCATTTAAGCATGACTCAAGTGGTAAAGGGGTGCGATGGGGAATGAGAGATTCCAAATTCGAATTAAGAACATAATACTACAACGTGATTTGCTAAGTGAATAGATGTAAAAAAAAAAAACTGTAATTTCCAAGAATATATGTCAAAGTGAATAGTGAGTACTTGAATTCTTTTCATATGTGCCATTTTCCACATCCCATTTACTTTATTCTATTTTTGAAATAGACTGATGGACAATACAATGCATGTTTATTGCTACATTTATGTGAGAGGTAAACTTATGCCACAAAATGATGACCTATGAGAATGTATTAGTGGTCGAAGCAAGGGTAGACATGTATATAAGGGAATGTCATTTGAATAATTCACGAGTAGAATATTAGAGAAATTTGACATTTCCCTAAACACCATGAAGATGCATTATATGTAGTTCTTTAGTGTTCGTTCAAAAAACAGAAACCAAAAAAAAATGAAGGAAACAAACCTGCAGTACAAACAATAATTAGAAAGCAGACTGCTTCAACGATAACGCGCTGTGTCCTTAAGACGACCGGCCTCAATCCTGTGTCTCCGAGGATAGTTGGACAACGCCCCTGTAGATAACGGATCTCGTCCCTCCGAAGTTCCTGAGTGCCTATCTGGCTTACCTCGGCCAATCGCAGACTTGATGTCTTTGAACCTGGTCGAATCTTCGTAAGCTCAGACAGAAATCACACAAACTATTTCAAATGCACTGGTTCTCATTGTCAGGTTCGCTTTCGCCATGAACACGGCCCGGTCTCACAGTGTTTTGTAGGAATTCGACCTTGTTAATTCTCACAGAAGCGGCCCTCACTTCACACTCACATAGGTGATTTTTGAACCTATAGTTTCATAATCATTAAAAGCTATTGCTTAACCTTCACATATTAATACTGTCTTTATCCGGAAATGGGTAAAACAAATTTGACAGTACTCTATACTGCCTTCATAACTTAGTTGTCTCTTTGAACCTAGATCCTAGGATCTCCATTCAACTAGGTAGGGTGTCCGCTATGATGACTTGTTTAGAGGCCTTAAACCCATTCCCCTTGATGTTTTTGCAACCATCTCTCTAGTTAGGCCTTTGTCAACGGATCCACACATATCTTCTCGACTTCACATACCAATGGTGATAATTCCACCAGAAAGAAGTCAAGCCTTACTCGTGTCATGTCTTCGACGCATGTGTCGAGATCTCATCTGCTATATAATATGACATCTGCTCCTTCCTATTGCCGCTTGACTATCACAATGTATACATACAGCAGGCACTGGTTTAGGTCAATTAGGAATATCTTCCAAGAAATTTCGAAGCCACTCGGCTTCTTCACCAGCTTTATCCAAAGCAATAAATTCTGATTCCATAGTGGATCTAGCAATACAAGTTTGTTTGATGATTTCCAAGACACCGCGCCTCTACCAAGTGTGAATACATATCCACTTGTTGATTTTGTGTCTTTAGCTCTGTTATCCACTTGCATCACAAAGATCCTTCAAGTATCACGGATATTCGTGTAATGCAAAGCATAATCTGAAAGTATGCTTAAGTAGCCTAATAAACGTTTCATAGCTTTCCAATGATTTCTATTTGACTAATTTGTAAATTGGATTTAGCTTAAGCAATCGCATAAGCTTATGTCCTACTTTTAAAGATACTTCATGACATACATTAAACTCCAAAGATACTAGCATACTACTGAGCTTTGTTTTCACCGCATTTTTGGGGAAGATATAAATCGACATCTATCGAGTCTTTATCGGTTGTCACCTAGATTCTTGCACTTTCCAAGAATCGTTTCAATATAATGGGATTGTGATAGAGCTAATCCTCCATATGTCTTATGGATTTTAACTCCTAAAATAACATTAGCGACCCCCTATATCTTTCTATTTCCAAATTCTACTTACAAGCAAGTATTTGATTTTCTTAATGGGGCCTCACCTATCACATCGTTATAAGCATAATGGGCCCACATATAAACATAAAATGGCAAAGCAATTCTGAGTTTGCTTAACATATACACATTTATCGCACTCATTAATCTTGAAACCATTCGACAACATGACTTCGTCGAATTTAGCATGCCATTGTTTTGGTGCTTGTCTAAATCCATAGAGTGACTTGATAAGTCGACATACTTTCTGCTCTTGTCTCGGAACAATGAACCCTTCGAGTTGTTCCAAATATATTTTTTCTTCCAAATTTCCGTTTAGGAAGGCCAAGCCACATCCATTTGATGTATCAAGCTTATACACCAGCTAAGTTATAGCAATTAGGCATCCATAGATGTAATTCTAGTATCAGAATAAGTATCAAAATAATCAAGACCTTCTTGTTGCTCAGATCCTTTTATTACAAGCCTAGCCTTATATTTCACTAATAGCACCATCCGCTCATTTTCCTCGTGAAAATTTACTACCAGTGGCTATTACCAGGAGGAAGGTCAACCAATTTCCATGTATGATTTGACAAGATGGATTCAACTTCACTATTGATAGCTTCTTTCCAGAACGGGGCTTCTGGCGAAGTCACAACTTCTTTGAATGTCTCGAGGCTCATTTTCCAACAGATACGTTAAGAAATTAGGTCCAAAAGACGTGGAAGTCCTTTGTCTTTTACTACGTCTAGGTTCATCCTCCATTGGATCACTTCTAGATACAGTATCTCGAGACCTCTTATTATTATCAATTGACTCATATACTATGTTATATGGAAATATATTTTCAAAGAATGAAGCGTCCCTTGATTCAATGATCCTATTGAAAGGTATATCTGGGATCTCTGACTTGTGAACAAGAAAACGATATGCATTGCTATTTTGAGTATATCCAGATAAAAACAGTCTTGATCTTTGGTCTACCTTAATCTTTTTAGGCTTGGAGCGCAACCTTAACTTGAAACACCCCCACACTTTGAGATAATTGAGTTAGGCATTACGCCTTTCCATTTCTCATAGGGAGTTTATTTTATATCTTTACGCCAGGGTACTCTATTTAAAAATAAAATTCGCAGATTAAATAGCACCCCCTCACAAATTAAAGTAGAAAGCCGAGAACTATTATTGATACATTCATTGTTTTCTTTAAAAACCCAGATTTTCCTTCCCGCCACTCCATTCTGTTGTGGTGTATAAGGAATGATCATTTAGTGAAACGATGCAGGCTTCGGTACAAATTTCCTCAAATGGAAATTCATATTCACCTCCTCTGTCACTCCTTATGATTTTAATTTTCTTGTTCAACTGAGTTTCAACTTCGGCCTTATAAGATTTAAAAGCATTCCGCGACCTCATCTTTGCTCTTGTGATAAACATAACAATACCTCGAGCAGTCATCTATAAAAGTAATAAAATACTTATTACTACCTCTTGATGGTATTGATTTCATATCGCATATATACGTGTGTATTAAATCTAAAGGTTACGAAACTCACATTATCTGAGTGGAAGGGGGCTTAGAAAATTTAGATTGATACATATTGGCAGCATTTCTCACTTAGACAGTCGAACTTGACCTTGATCCCATATTCATTAATTTCTTTATTGACTTATAGTTAACGTGTCTAGTCTAGCATGCCAAATGTTAGAAGACTTCGAAACACATAAGAAGAAGCTGACTTTATTGAATCATCCTTAGTTCACAATAATCCCATTACATTTAAGCAGACAAACCATCCACTCAGATAACCACTTTCCTACATACATCACGTTTTGAGGAGTACAAACTTGTCAGATACAAAAACCAACTTGAAGCCATTCTTGCTAAGGAGAGAGCCTGACACTAAATTCTTGCGAATATATGGCACATACAGAACATTAATTAGTATCACAATCTTTCCAGACGTCATCTTTAGAGCAATCTTTCCTACACCTTCAACCTTAGAGGTTGATGAATTACCCATATAAAGTTTTTCATCACCCCACACGGTTGTGTAGGATGAAAACATCGATCTGTTTGCACAGATGTGACGAGTTGCTCCAGTATCAATCCACCACTCCTTGGGGTTTCCCGCCATATTACACTCGGATATCATAGTAGTCAGATTGATATCACCAACACCATTGGAGATCTTTTCCACCATATTAGCCTACGTTTTCTGTCGTTTCTTGGCTCTGCAGTCTTTGGCTCGATGTCCTGACTTGCCATAGTTGAAGCACTTGCCAACGAACTTCTTTGGGCCTTGGTTGAATCCATCTCCAGACTTGCCAGGCATTTTCCTCTTCTTGTTGGGTTTAGATCCCCCAACGGCGTTGGCCCTTGAAACTTCTAGATTCTTCTGGCTTTCTTCTCGGACAACCCTATTGTCTTCCTCGATCTCAGCCAGAACGTCCGTCTTAGTGATAGCTCATTTCTCTTGTGTTTGAGATAATTTTGAAATCCACTCGGGATAGTGGAGTTTTCAATGAATGCGACCACTTGAAATGTCTCACTTAGAGTCATTCGCCGGCTTATGAATATCATGCACAACCACTTGAAGCTCTTGAACCTTTGACTTAAGGCGGTCTTTGAATCGACCATCTTGAAGTCTGAAATTTTCCCCATTGATGAATTTCTTGATCCGACATCTTCGGTTTGTACTTCTTGTCGGGTATCCATAACTCCTTAAATTGTTTTTCAGCGGACTATGAAGCGTTATAGAGTATTTCCAGGCCAGATTGAGGACATAGTTGCGGCCACGGGGAAGTCGGGTGATTCCGTGCGTCACGATGACTTTCTTTATCACATCTCTCAGCGTCGATTTAGGACCGTCCTCATTGAGGGGAATCTTGCGAGTTCAAGGTTTGAGATAGAACAACATCTTTGTTGCCATCTCTTGAAATCCAGTACCATTGAACTTTTAAGTTTTCTCATGATTCGGAATAGAGATGCCGGTCGAAGGCAAAGCCATTTTTGTAACAAATATTTGAATATAAATATGCAACAAATATTTTGAATGTAAAATTACAGTACAAAAACGAAAAATATTTGAATATAGAAACAAATATTTTTAATCTGATAGAAGCGAGCTTTGCGGAGTCTTAGTTTGAATACAACATAAGCGGAAAAACCTTCTGATCTTGTTGTTACTTAGGTTATCAACGAAACAAAAATTTGTATAACGTATGATTTAATACAGACGGAAAAAAAGCGTAACAATTTTTTCTTTATAATACCAACGAAACAAAGTTAGAAATGAGCGAAAGCAGGTCGAAGCAGGGCATAAATTTGAGCGTCAAATTGCGGTATAGAAATGAAGAAAATGCGTAACGAGCGGTACGCGATTGTAGAAACAAAAAGAAAAAAATGCATAGCGAGCAGAGACTAAATTACATGCGAACATAACACAAATTCGTCTTAAGATTGTAGTTCTTTAGTGTTCGTTCAAAAAACAGAAACCAAAAAAAATGAAGGAAACAAACCTACAGTACAAACAATAATTAGAAAGCGAATCCAGAGCCCAGCGATAGCGTTGTGTTCTTAAGGCAATTGGCCCTCGGCTTATGCAGGGATGAGTAGTTAATCATCTCCCGAGGATAGAGCGGATCCGTTCGCCGAAGTGAATGCGGATCGGAGGACCCAGATGGAACTCAACGCGAGAACAATGCCTTACGAAAATGAATGATATGCGGTGAAGTGAGGGTATATTTTTGTTATTAAATGGGAAGCGGGATATAAATAACCCGGGGAAATATCTCCACGACAGGACATGTCGGTTAGAAAGGTATGAGCGCTTGATGTACGTTCGATGGGGTTTACAATTTTTCATTCAGCCAAGGATTTTGTGGATGCCAAAGTCGAGTCCCCAGTCGACATTATATCCTCAAGTTCAACCCCAAAGTCATCCAAGATTTGGAAGATGTGGATGACTTTGATAATGTAATCTCTTATAGAGATTATTTCATTGAGGTTTACTTAAATCAGAATCATCACATTAGTAAAAGGCGTTGAGGAAAATATATCAAATACACAATTAAAAAAATAGGTAAGTAAACTTTGGATGAACAACATTTTTTTTAATTACTTAATTATAAATAAATAAAATTCCATTTCTATATACAAAGCAGAAGCATGCCACCAGTGTTATCGTTTTCATTTGCATCTAATAACAACGTAACTTGTGATGTAATGATACATTCAAGTGGTTTTTTTTTTTTTTCACAAAGTGCAGAAACTCCCTTCACCCCATTGGACTCAGATAGGTTCGATGATGCAATACTGAGGTCATGGCATACTGTTAACAATGCTACAGAGTTTCATAATGCTATATATATAAGATGTTTTTATGTGGGAGGTTCCAATACAAGTACATAAAAAAACTCACCTAAGAAAATATCAGTGAAATGCTCAATTGATGATTGTTTTGAAAGATAACAACTCATGATGTAATGATGAATGAGATGATCTTAGAGTTCACGCGTATCGAGTTAATCATAATCATATAGCGCAAGATGAATGTTCATCTAAAGTGAAAGTTAATTCAAAGAGAGGATCCATTATAGTTTAAGATGTTTTTAGGACAACATCGGATTACCTTTCTCGCCAAATATGCTAGGATTTTTCTTATAATAATGGAGTTGAACTAACATATAGCCAAGCTTAGCACATCAAAGAGAAGGCTAAGGAGCGTCTCCACGTGACTCCTATATGTTTTTGTCTTGGTTGTGCTATAGGCTAAGGGAAATCAATTCGGGTACTCTTGCTAAATATACTTCCATTGATGGTCACTTCATGCAATTGTTTATCACACATTCATTTTCAATACATAGGTTCCTGCATAGGTGTCAACCAATTTTGGCAATTGATTCTTGCCACCTTAGTGGCCCATATAAGGGAGCTCTTTTTTTAGCCATTGCCTATGATGCCGATGATGAAATGTTTGCTCTAGCCTTGGGTTTTGTTAGTTCTAAAAATTATGAAGATTGTTATTGATTATTGGGAAAAAAAATCAAGAATCTATTGGATTGTAAAGAAAGTGAATATTTCATATAGACATTAAGGGATCTTGCGCAATGTTTCAAAATTGTTTGATGTAGAAAATCATGCATATTGTTATTGCCACCCGAAATAGAACTTCACTAGTTATTTTAATAGTCAAAACATTAAAGGAAAGAAAGGTAAGAGGAAAATGTTTGGGCGCTTTTAGATGGCATTGCTTTTGCTAGATTGGAGGTAGACTATCATGATGCATTTGAAAAACTTGTTTGATTCAATGATGAACTATCAAAATGGGTTAGGGAAAACAACTTTGAACAATGGGCAATGTCTAAGTTCCCTAAAAAACATTGGGATAAAATGATCACCAATATTGTGGAGTCCTTTAACTCATGGTTGAGAGAGGACCGCCATCAAACCATTTATACATTGTTATTGATGCACATGGATAAGTTGGTTGGGATGTTAACTAACCATTTTAATGAGACTGAAAAGTGGAAGAGTGTGGTTGGACCCAAAACTAAAGAGAAGCTCTTGACTAATATTATGAAGTCTGGTCCAATATATGTTATGCCTTACATTAGAGGTACATTTAAGGTGTTCATCGATAAGGTTTTTTTGGTTGTTAACATGAACGATCGATCTTATGATTGTATGACATAACAAATGTCTAGATTGCCATGTGCCCATGCTTCTGGTGTTATCCGGACAATGAAACAAGATGTTTATAAATATGTGGACATATATCATCATGTCTCTACCCAAAATTTGATTTTTTCAAGTCAATTTCAACTAGTAGCAACACATAACTTGCCTAAACTTTATACTAATGGAAGTTTGAAAGATGGAGAAGAGAATTCATTTCTTACCCTTCTACCCTCAAAAGTGAAACAAACTCTTGAAAGCAACGCATAACATGCCTAAACTTTTAGTTGATAAAAGTTGGAAGATGAAGAAGGCTATTCATTTCCTATCATTCTACCCCCAAAAGTGAAATGACCTCCTGGAAGACCTCGATAACGTCGCATTGAGTCACAGTTCGCCCATAAGAGGCCTTCATTGCTCTCAATGTAATGGAATTGGACACAATAGGTCCAAGTGTACTAATCATTTTCCACTAGGAACTCATTTTCATTTTTGGAAAAGTCTTGAATTCAAACAAATATGTTCCCTTATATTTTTTTTTCAAATTTCATTTGTAAAAATGAATTATTTTATAAGTCATGTTGACTTATACAGTTAGTATAATGATATTGTACACTATATAAACCCACTTTTTTTATAACCACTAAACTAATATGTGCATGTTTCCATTGTTTTGGTGAATGAAATAAGAAAAAAAAATGACATGAATTATATTTTCCATATTTTTAGATTGGGGAAGTTTATGCCATAAACATGTATTAGGTTATTCATTTTACAAAGTATGACATCCACCAATATGTATAAAGATTATCCTAGGTTTGCATATTAGCATATAACCTAGTAAAGAGATTTTAGATTAAAAAAAACTCTTCAAATTCTATAAAAAATGTAAGCTTGTATAGCTCTTATATAGTTAATACATTTGCCTTGTATAGTTAGCTTAATACCCTTGTACCCTATAACAAACAAATATTTTTATTTATTAAAGACTAATATATGCATATTTATGTTGTTTTTATATATGAAATTATGATGGAGAAAAGAGTCTTCCTTCTACAATGCAAAAAAACAAAGTGCAATCCATCAAATTGAATCTATCCCCTTTTATGCATTAAATTTCACCATTATGATATCTCATCAAACTGGACTTCATCAAAGTACATACAAAAAAAAAGGAATATATCATAACATGTATGAATACTATGCATGTTTCATCCCACAACCAATCTACACAAAATAAGAAAATAATTTGACATCCATGTGAAAAATCACTTGACATTGCACAAACATGAACCTTAGAATTATCATTTTCTTCATTCCTAAGTGTGCATAATTACAAAGCTTCATCACCTTTTTTATGCCTTCATATTTTCCAAACAAGTAATACCAAAAACCCAAATATTATAGAGAATATAATCAAAGAACAGAGATCACAACTTCCACACCCATGTCTTCCTTCAAAAAACTAAACCTAGAATCAGTCTGCTCATTTCCAAAGAAAAATGAAGAGGGTAAAGATGTTAGAAACTAAAGAAGTGACAGTCAAAAAAGAATTTAATGAAACATGCTTCAATCTAGAATACAAATGAGGGTGGGAAGAAATAGAGAAGAGGAAAGAGAAGGAATGGGAAAGGATTTCAATTGCTATTGTGAAAAGTTTTTAAGGATATTTTTGTCCATTCAAGATTTATAGTCTTACTATGAATTTGAGGTGTTCTCTAGACTCTTTATAAAATAAGAACTACAACAAACCCTAAAATATAATTTCCCTTTTAGTTTCAAATATTTACATACTCATCTCATTTAGCTGTTATTTTTAGTTTTATTTATTTTTAATATATCAATATATCTCATAAAAATAAAATATTATTTTTATAAATTACTTTATTAAAATATTTGTATTATTATTATTATTATTATTATAATATAAAATAAAATAAAATAAATAATTATAAAAATATCAATACCCACCCCAAATTTGGGAAAAAAATTCCTGATGAATAGCCCCGAACCTGATTATATTAAAATCCTGTCCGTTACCCGCCCATCCCTATTCCCAAATGATAAAAGAGATCTATCTGGGTATTCCAGGTTGAGACTTGGGCCTGAAGATCGGACCAAGTTGAGCTTTATATGCTAATAAGATTAAAGTGCTGTTTCGAATTCCCGAAAAAAAAGGAAAAAAAAAAAGATTGAAGTGCTGTTAAAAGTATATATAAACACCACATCTTAAAACTTAAAAGTATGACGGACAGGCATTCTTGCTACAAAATCAAGCACTATAACCTCTGATGGTAGGGTTCCACTGGTCCAGAATGGTATGGCTGCTGCAGGCACTTGTGCAAGCTTCTTCCATGGCGGTTCGGGAGACTCCATTATTGCATATATTGGCAAATGCCCTCATGTGTTTCATGCCATATTGAGTCAGTGATCCGCACTGAGTCTCGAACACCACCACCTGCGCCCCCAATTCTTGACAAGTTAAGAAAATAATCCCATGGGGAAACCAAACATTGCATAGGAACAATCAAGAAAATTATGAATTCCATTACCACTGATTTCCAAACATTCCCAATCGTCAACAACGGGCAAACCAGGTGGTCTTATGGCATTGAGAAGGACCGTTTTCTGGTCCGAGTAGAAGCATCCCAATCAGTTCAATGCTCTGGTCTAAGTGAGCTCTGTGCTGCATTGTCTGTGTAAGCTCCTTGAGAATTTCATTTTTCTCTGTCTCAGCTTTTGATCTTTTGTACTGCATGCGGTACCCCGTAAAATAGAATGTGAGATCCAAATCCAATAAAACAATTTTGTGTTACATTCTTCATGCCTTATTTTATAGTTAAAGTTGGAATTCACCCTTTGCCACAAAAAGAGAAGATCGGCGTCTCTCTGGTTAATTGCACCCATGCGGATATCAAGGTCGAATTTGTTTTCAGGGAGTTTGTCGGTGGCCGGATCAGAACCTTGGTACAGATAAAGCAGCTCTCTCTTCATGCTTTCATTGCCATACACACCATGACATGTGACCCAATGTAGGTGTTGTGGAAGTCCGAACCTTAACCTAAACAAATAAAAATAAACACTCCTCATTTGGAAACCAAAAAGTTCCAACGAGATAAATTCACAAATGAAGAAGAATTCAAGAGTTCTACAGAATCTAATTACGTACCCTCTCATATTGGTCCTCTATTGTTTGTTTCTTTAGATTGTGAGTATCACTGCAGAGAACACAAAAAACTCAATCCTTTTCTTGAAGAATGACTCAAGATGAAAATGTCATTTATCATTTAATATATTTAGATATATCATTAAAAAGAAATGATTATTTTTAAAAAGAAATAATAAAGATATTTTTGTCGAAATGAGATAAAAAAGGGCGATAAAGGGTTAGATATCAAAATTAAGGGCTTGTTTTTTTACTGTTTTTGACAACTATTTTTTATTATGAAAAACTCATAAAACATTAAATTCAGAGAATAAAAATAGTTAGTTTTCAGATAACAACAAAATGATGTTCTTTGTGGTTTCAAATCAAAAATCGTTCTCAACACAATTTTCAAAAACAAAAACAAAACAGACCCTTAATCTTGAAATGATCTTTTAATCAAATCAACCATTTATTAATGTCCATAACTCATAAAAACAATTCAAATTTCTACTACTTTCCACCATCAGAAGAGAGTTTACCTGTCTTCCAACCAAGCAACACTGAACAAATCTCCTAAGCAAGTAATGTACTCTGCAGGAGGAGCGGGCTCCATACCGGGGCAATAGGTGCCCCAGCTCTCCTCATCCGGACCGGATGCAGTTGTGACATATATGTTCAGATCATCAGGCATTATACCTTCAAAAATACTCCCACTTTCACAGGCTTCTACATACAGAACCTGCACAAAACATAATCAAACTCTTCCCATATGGACTAATTTAGCTTCAAAATTTTCAACACAGTATTAAACATCGATCTCTTTAATTAATTACCATTTCTTTGTAGGTTCCGGATGCATGCTTCTTCTTTAAAACATCGATGAAATCCTTTGCATAAAGAAAAGGCATGTTTGGCATACCCAACACTCCTTGGCCTCCATGATCCGAGTAGTATAGAAAGATTCTGTCGTTGGGTTTGCTCTCTACAACCTTCCCACTTCCCCCTTTCAATAAGCGCTTGTCACCAAGGAGTACTGCAAATAAATTCTGTACAGTAACATCCTCGCCAGTGTAATCCTAGTCCACCACCCGCTCACATTAGAAATTGAGAAATAAGAACAATAAAATTAAATGGTTGAAATTAATATCATGGACCTTAATTATAGACTATATTATTTATGGGCTTCCACCTAACACGGCCATTGTGATATCAAGCCAACCTTAATGACGATCCAAACAAACTTACTATAATCCACCATAAAAGATCTAGGATGATTCTATTAAAACACCTTTTGAAAATCAAATTTCAGAAATCTAATCCTTCCTCAACTTAGGTCACCATTTTCACAAAAATATTCCTCTTATAAAAATAACCCTTTCTTATTAAAGGAATATGTAAATATTATAAATATTAAACAGTAAAGGCATTTTTGTCAAAAATGTAATTTTGTCCAAAAACAGGGTTATTTCTCGAGAGAAAATACGGAGAGGATTAAGTTTACAAAATGTTAGGCCATTTCAGTTTATTAACCAAATATTTCAAAGAACACTTGATGGAGACCCCCTGCAAATGTAACTGCAGCCCTACTGAACAAAAGTCCATTTTAACTTCATTTGATATATAATTTTTTTTTTATAGCCATGGATGTCCGGCTTGATTAATTGATTAATTCCACGGGACTGGCCGTTTTAAAACGGCTCCCATTGGCCGGAAAAAACCCTCCCATTGGCCGGGGTAAAACCTCCCATGCCCGGACTCAGAACTGGTAAACCCAAGGCTTAAAACTAACTGAGCTACACAAGGGTTATCATCATTTGATATATAATTATTTTACTTTTAATTAATTCAGACACCTTCATTAGTATATAAAATTTAGCACCTGAATCCATGTCATATGAATAATAATAATAATAATAGTATGTTACAAAGCAGAAGAAGAGATTAAAATATTAGGCAGACCTTAGGTACACCAGCGTATACATCATCACCTTGTGGGTGATTGATTATAACGCCGGGCCTGGGATTGAGATCATGGGTCGCAATATCATCATACATAAACACCACTATATTCTCATCCTTCAACCCTCCTCTTTTTAGCAACTGGTAAGCATGGCACACATCAGCCTGCAAATTAACACCCCCAAAACCGCAAAACCCCACTCTTTCAGTTTTCCCAACAATATTATAATCCAAATTCGTATTCATTTCGGGAATAGAAAAAAAAAACCCACCTGATGCCTGTAATTTCCGTACCCATATGAGCCGGCCACTAGAACCGCCCACCTCCTGCCGGTTTCTTGACTATCCTCCTCCGGTTCAACCTTTTCAGTTGGCATCCATATCTTCGGATCCCACCGGTTCAGCCGTAAAGCTCGACCGCCCCAATTACCTTCAGCAAGTAACAGCAACAGCAGCAGCAGTAGCGGCGGCGGCGAGTTCAAGAGGCAGAGAGATAGACGGCCAGCCATGGAGGGTGAAGTGGTTGGAAGGGGTTGCATCAGGTATGGGGAGCGTGAGAGATATAAAGTGGAAATGCTGAAGGTGGTGCAAGGAGCCATGCAAAACGGGGGTGCGACACGCATGAATGGGGTTCAGATTTGTGGGTCCCATG
Source organism: Tetrastigma voinierianum (assembly GCA_016808115.1). Classification (NCBI taxonomy): domain Eukaryota; kingdom Viridiplantae; phylum Streptophyta; class Magnoliopsida; order Vitales; family Vitaceae; genus Tetrastigma; species Tetrastigma voinierianum. The sequence continues at coordinate 173,798 of JAEQBH010005479.1, read as the reverse complement.
TGACCGGAAGCGATCGGGTGTTGGCCTTTTTGTCATTTTGTTCATTATTTAGGCTCTGCCTTTATACCTTGAAATTTTAAATTTTCTTGGCTGTAACGGCGAAAAATGTGTACAGATTTGTTTCCAGCTATGAAAATTAAGTCCGGAACGATGACTTTTGTGTTGAAGTTTGGACACTTGAGAATAATCGACTGATAAGGGTGTTGATGGCAAGCTCAACTTAGGATGTCTTTGCTATGTGAAATCTTTATCCTTTTTCAGAGACAACTTGTTCAACTCAGCTCAAAATGTTTTCTCGAGCTGTGCGTCTAGAAAAAACGTTTTTATAATAATCTAAAAATGTTTTCATATCATTAAAAATTTTAAAAAAATACATCTAATTTAATTACAAAAATAGGATAGCATAATAAATCAAAATTTTATTACAAAAATATAGGGAAAAATACTGTATAAATCCTGAATTTTTTGAACTTTTACAAATATATCTTAAACAAAAAAAAGTTGATATTTAAATATATCAATTTTCATTTTAATTGATTCTGTAACCTTAGAACCTAATTGTTTTCACACGTGGCAAAAGATAAAATGATATGGTTTTGTACCGGTGGAAGAACATGTTAGCAAAATGACGTTGTCTCCTCCCCAATCTACATTGACCTCCCCCTCATCCTCTCCTTCCCCAATTTAATTTCAAAAGCTTTGCTATCAAACATGTTTTCCAGATTCTTTTTCTCATCATTTTTTTCACTTCTAACCAAACATAGAATACTTGTGAATTTTACCAAATAAAGAAAAAAATTTCTGAGTCAACAATTTCAAACAACTCAGCAGCATTACCAATATAAGCAGCTAAACACATATTGCTCTACTTCTCCACCATCACCTCACAGCCTCTTCCCTGTTGCATTCTTCGTAATCTTTGCCCTCTCCCCATACGACGAAATCCTAGTTGCAATCTTAGCCTTCTCCGACACTGAAACCTTTGAATTCTCCTCCAAGAATCTAAGCACCATCGCCTTTGTCTCCTCCGAAACTTTACCCTTCTCTCTCAACACCCCTACTATGTCCCTCAGATTCATCAAGCAATGCAACGTTATCCCATTCTGAGCCAGATTCTCCCTCCCGCCCTGTTCCCGATCTCCTTGCAACGCATGACCATGGGGACGACGATAGTGACAGAAATGGTGGTGGCGATGGGGAGGGCAATGTAGGGGACGTTGCAAACGACGTCTTAGTGGGTGGTGGAAATGATGGTGGAGACTAGGGTTTGGGAGATCTCACGGAGGAGATTGGGGTAGGAGATGATGAGGGTGAGATCAATGTAGATTCGGGAGGAGACTACGTCGTTTTGCTGACTCGGTTTGGTTCTTCCACTCGTACAAAACCACGTCGTTTTGTCTTTTGCCATGTATGAAGATAGATAGGTTTAGAATTAGGTTCGGTTGATTTGAGGCTAGAAAATCAATTAAACTGAAAGTATATATTTAAATAGTAACTTTTTTTTATTTATAATATATTTGTGAAAGTCCAAAAAGTTTAGGATTTAAACTATATTTTAAAAAATATAAATATATATCAACATTTATATTAATAAAACATAAAATAAAAAGTTTTATGGTTATAAAAAAATGTAAAAATGTTTAAAAAAAATTTGAATTGATGAATAAACATATAGAAATATTTTATTAATAAAAACATAAAATAATTATTTTTATGATTACAAACATTTATTAAAATTTTTTAAATTAATATAAATATTATATATAAACATTTGTATTAATTAAAGACTAAAACAATTATTTTTTATTATTATAAAAATATTTCTAAAATATTTGAATTGATGTGTAAAACAGGAAAAAAATTGAAAACTTTTTCGAAAAAAAGAGCGAACCACGGTGTCTTTTGCACTTTCACAATCTGAGTTGAAAGCTTGGAATTTTAGATCTTGGATAGTGAAGCAGATGCTCAGGTGACCGTCTACACTTAATCCCCAGTTACCCATGTATTTTGTTTTAATTAGAAGCAGTCGGAATTCCCGCGTACAAGGAGCAGCAGTGTCGGGTGACCTGTGTAATGCATGTATGAGAGCATGCTCAAGCCAGAATGCATGGCACATGGCAAGCCATGTGTCCACATGCATGCCAATGGACATGCCCTATAAATGGGAGGGTAATGTTCGTAGAAGAAGGGGAGGGGAGCAGGAAAGGAAAAGAGAAAGGGGAAGGAGAAAAGAAAGAGAGAAAAGAAAGAAAAGAAAGGAAAAGGAAAAGAAAAAGAGAAAGAGGAAGTAGGTCAGCGGTTTCTTCCTCGGTTCATTGACATTTCGATAGTCGAACTCGTTGGACCAAGAAGTTAAGTTTGGAAATTCGACAAAGGGCCCCCCTTTAAGAGGTAGAGATTCTTCATACTTTGGTTTGTTTTCAGCATTTGGGCTATTGTTTGGGATTGCTTTTGAAATCGTGTTGTGCCATGTTAATGGCATGGGATGGGTTTATAGTCGATTTAAAGGGCTGCTTCCGAAGCGAATTTGGGTTGAAAATTTGCATTTACAAGAGTTGCCAAAATGCTCCTGCAACCCTTGGGCACGCTATTGCGTGGATTGGCGCAATAATGTGGCTCCTGGTGTACTCAAACTTCAAAAGACCATATCTTTCTCGTTTGAACTCCGATTTACGTGTTCTTAGACTCTATGAAAAGATATTTGAGTCTAGAATCTAGCCATATGCCAATGATTAGAATTTGGTGGTCTAATCATTGCTGAAATTTTGATATGTGTAGACATGGCGTGTTGTAGACTATTTTGTAGACATGTTATGTCATAGTTTAGCCTAGAGGATACAGTGCTTCATTTCTTGACCAAGTATTGATTTGTATGTGATGTTGATATATGCTTGTATGATACATTGACATGAATGAGTTAATGTAGGGAAATTATATGCATGTTTGATATAATTGCCCAGGATGCATCGGTGATATGCATGTTTGATAAAATTGTCCATATAACATTCATTATATATATGACATGGTACAAATAGGCAATGGCGCATACATTGCATATGCATAGGGACATCGCATTGAATGAGTGTAAGTGCATAGTGACATCACACACCATCCGTGGTGGTTGATGAGTGGGCTCGATACGTTGAACGAAGTTCGCGGAGTTACGCTGTTCGTAGAATATGAAATAGTGCCATCACATCGCGGTGGTTGATGAGTAAGGATGTACCATTGAATGAAGTTATTGAGTTCCTTGTTAAGTAAAACATGAAAACTTGTGCGGGTGGCCTTAAGCGAGATAGATACTATCGGGTGAAAGCCTAATATTTTTGGTTAGCCACGTATGTATTGATGGTGAAAGCTTTGTGAAAGTGTAGGAAGGCGTGAAGCCCTACAGTGAGACCGAAAATTCCACAAAGACACATGTTTGTTAATAAAAATCTCGTTGGAGTACAATATCAATGGGTTTCGGTTTATAAAACAAAGAATTTTGTTTGGAAAATGATCATTGGATGAGGACATCGATGATGGTTTATCATTGGCTTATGCAATGCATTGGAGGGAGTAGTGAGGACTCGGGGCATGGTAATAACCAGTTAGAGTCACGTCATTTCATGGCATGTAGGATTCCATGGTAGAATTACATTTTACATGGAATGATTGTAGATGATTGTCACGGCCATTACATGTGTACTTAGGTGGGAGTAGCCTTTGTAGGAGTTATCTCTGCTGGGCGTGGCTGCTCACCCCTAGGAAAACATTTGGGTCACGGGACTGAGACACGGTGGGCTGGCACTCATCCAGGTATAATTAGCTGAAGAGAGCCGACCTTATGGCCTTTATATTCATTTGTAAAATATATTAGAACAAAATAGTTTTAATATATGATTTTGTATAAGAAGTTGTGGCGCCCCCCAAAATCAAGGTGTCAGATTGACTACGATCAGCCCGTGGAACATCTATTTGTCTCGTATCCACGAGACCAATACTGTCTTGAATATGGCCACTTGGACCTACATCCTACTCATAAAATGTATGTTTTATACAAAAGAGGTTTATTTACGATTGTATTTAATTCTGATTTATCTGGCCGGGTCACTAGCCACTAGAATTTTGCAAAAAAACACAAGATGAGGCCATCAAAGTAGTTTAACACTTTCTGGGCCCGGATGCATCCGTCCCAAGTGCATCTTAGGTGCACGAAAAGTATTTCCCACGGCCGGGGTAGGCAATGCTAGGTGGTGGAACTTCTACTTGGGTTACTCCCACCTAGTCTGATGCAATGACACACGAACATACAACACGTGCTTAATATATCAACCATGCATATATTATGATTAAATCCAGCCATCATGTTATTCGGTTTATAATAATAACGTAAACTTAGCTCCACGTGAGCTAAGGCCTGATATCGGTTTGTCTTGGAACTGACCCCTGATTTCCACAAATCAACATGTTATTCACCCGTGGTAACAGCACACATCACCTGAAATCACCTGAGCGGTCAGGTAATTTCTGTCGAACCCACACAGGATTTGTCGCTCCGGTCAAATCTTTGGGCAAAAATCAAAACATCAGACTCATGCAAATCCCCATCATTGCCTTAACCCTTAAACAAAAAGTAAAGCAAGTAGGAGAAAAACCCCTACCTTTTTAGAGTTTGTCAAAACTCCCCCAAATTTGGTACCCACACGTAGCCTTCGACGTGTAGACAGCTGCCTCTTCTTGACCCAGGCGAACCAGCCGTCCGTCGTCGTAAGATCTTAGAAGCGGGGACTTTCTCTCTCTAAAAAACCCCACATCTACGACCGCGCGTCAAAAGCCGATCGAAGAAAATGAAAGTGGAAGATGATGTGTACTCCTCAAAATTCTGAAGTTGCCCCTCACTTAATGACTTTTTACTTTTTCTGTCATTTTCTCTTCTGCATCTCATTTCCTTTCATTTCCTTTCCTTTGGTCATTCTCTCCTTTTATGAGCATTGACCGTATGGTCAAAAGGAGGAAATTTCCTCCCCCCTTCCTCAGAGCGAATGTGTAATTTATCCTGAATCCTTGCTTTTAACTAAATTTAACAATTTCTTTATGACATAAATCGCTTATGGCCCGATGTGTGTGGGATCTTTGTTTCCCACTGCATACTAATTGTGAGTACTCTTTTGATCTTAAGTATCATTTCTTGAGTATTGTGAAATTCTCTAACACCTGTAGTATTATTAGGCCTTCCCAGCCTCAACGTGAAATCCGACCATTTTGGAGTGACGAGAATTCGGCGTGGTAAGCTAGATTCGCGAGCGATTCCAGCGGTGAGAAGTCCGTTCGTCATCGAGATCGTGGTTTTGGCCAAAGTACCATTTTACCCTCCTTGAAATCCCGGATTTTAAATTCTCGCGTTCTACGCTTTAATTTCGTCTCGAAATTCCCACACACCATACGCACATCCTGCGTGCATATGCGGCACTCTGCAATCCGCTCGGTGTGTAGCGATGACCTCTCCCGAGGCCACGATCGGCGATCCACATGGATAGTCGGCCTAATCCCTGTCATGGATGACATCCATATACTGAGCTCTTGCAGGCTCACCAACACCCAATGACATTTCCAATGGGTATCCAAATCTCGAGTCACTTCGAGCTCTATCACTTTCTGACCCTAAGTCTGTGTGATAACTACGGTAGTGTGTTTCATCTCGAGTCTCTCAGGCTCTATCGCTCGACTCTAAGTGGGTGATAACCATGTCCGTATGTCCTCATCTCGAGTCTCTCCCGACTCCTATCACTCAACCCTAAGTCTAGGTGATAACCATGTCCTTGTGTTTTCATCTCTTGGGCTCACAACTTTTCGGCTTACACTTCGAGCCTCTTACATCCACACAGAAATTTCGGGATATCTCCCCGGGTCTCTTACACCTACGAAGTCGGGGCTAGCTCCAGGTCTCTTACACCCTGTGAAAATTCGGGATGAACTTCACGGGTCTCTTACACCCTTCCTGAGGAAATTCAGGATACTCTCCTGGTCTCTTACACCTCGCGAGTGAGGATCCTCCCAGGGTCTCTTACCATGTGAGTGGGTTTCTCATAGATCTTCTGCCACACATTGGGATATCTCCCCGGGTCTCTTACATCCTCCACGAAATTCAGGATGCTCCCGGGTCTCTTACGCCCTACGAAATTAGGATATCTCCCGGTCTCTTACACCCTCCTGGTCGGGATCCTCCCGGGTCTCTTACCTCTGAAATTCAGGATATCTCCAGGGTCTCTTACACCCTCCACAGGTCGGGATCACTCTCTGGGTCTCTTGCACCCCACACATAAATTTGGATATCTCCCTGATTATGCCACCTCCACGAGAAATTTGGGAATAGCACCCCGGGTCTCTTACACCCTCACAGGATCTTTCGGATACTATCGTGGGTCTCCTTCACCCACTCAGGATCTTTTACCAAAGGGGTGCGACTCCTTCTTGCTTTGCCAATACACATTACTTTCTCTTTATTTTAGGTCGAACCATGAGTCTTCTTTGGACGTAGTCGAATAACTTCGACCCACACTCGCGAGAATTGGTGAATGACTATCTGTACATGAGCATAATTTTGACCTGTCGGTCAACTCTCACCCTACCTCCTAGGGAAGAACATTCATATACGAATAAGGTCTGACCTCACAAGCCCAGTCATCACACAGATCTGACAAGAATGGAGTATGATGCATCAGTTGCTTCAGCTACTCTACATTCAGCAGTGCAAGAGTAGAAAGCGTACCACGCATCATCGGCTAATGCGAGCCTTTCGATCCTACGTACCACCCGGGATCCTCCTGCCTCTTAGGACAATCTCGCTTCATATGTCAGTATCGTAGAAATAACCTATCGTCTTCTTACTGTCGACTAGAGATCTGGCACATGAGTCTGTACTGACCTCGACCCACACTCTGGCCCCTCTGGTCCACTTGTGCCGCCGAAGGTGCTCGTATAGCACCCTGAAACTGAAACTGGTTCCTCTGACCCGTACTAGGGTGTGGAGGAATGAACTGTACGCTCTCGTGTGTTCTCACATTCTTGAATTTGTTTGTCCCGAAATCAGGATCCACGTCTGCGAGGCGATCCGTCTCACATGTCAGGAGCTGTGAAACGCCAAATAACATACCTTGCTGACTAGCGCGATCGGCCCTAGTCCTGAAACTCATGTGAAGCCCGAGTGCTTACAACGCCCAGAGGCCCAGAAGAAGGCCGATCTGCCATCTTTGTTACCAACACGGGTATCCCGAGTCTTTCAGAGCATCCTCGATCTCTCTCTCATGGTCGAGGGCCGTCCAAACCCTTGGAGTCCATGTCCAAATGGCCAGTCTACTATCCTACCTCGAATGGACAACTTCAGCCCATTCTCGAATCTCGACACAGCCGTGTCCGTGGCTTGGCGTAATCATCAATGTCAGTACAACTCACGTGAATCTAGCCACGTAGTCCATCATGATCTCTGGGAAGTACTTACCCTTGAACAGCTCTTGAAACTCTGCCCATGTCATAACCTCTAAGTCTCTAGAAGTCTTAGCCTATCTCCACCATACCTGGGCCTCGCCCTCTAGCTGGAATGCAGCTAACCTGATCGCAGTCGTATCGGAGGTGATCTCCATAGCCTGATGTTCTCGATCTGCATAAACCAATGGTCGCCGCCTTGTCGGATCTCACTCCTATGAATGTGGAGGATGATGTGCTAAAGCCTGCAGGAGGTTGCACTAGGACCTTCGACTATACGTGCTTTGTGCGGTAGCGACCCGCCCATGATACCTCGACCTCGTGAGCATCTTGTCAAAATCTGGTAATTTTGTAGTCGAATCAGCCGATGGTGTCACGGCCCAGTGCCTCATGGGCGTCCTCACGTCCTCAATCCTCTACCAGCCATCTACACAAGTCAATGGCCGGATTAAATTTCAATACAGTATCTCTAAGAGCTCAAACACGACCAGAGACACTATTCACATCTGGAAAAAAATTTCATACCATAATTGCATTTATAATGCAAATTTGCAATATAAATATTCCATATATTAAATCACCTATGATAAAATTTTAAAAATTTTTGTACTCTTTTTTTAAAACACGGTGTTCATGAACGGTGTCCATAAACTTGATTACCCAATGGGTGGTATAAGCAGGTACCTTGAATCAAAAGCTGGGTTGGGTGCACGATGAGCACACGGGAGCAGTCGCGCCTGGTGGGTCTTGGCGATTGCCCAGTGGTAGTGATTCTTTGCAACCACCAGCGCCCGGTCAGCGCATAGCCATGACACGACCGTAGCGGTTCTTCCGGTCGCTGAGGCCAGCGGCGCGCAGCACCCGGTCGTGAGGCGCATGTAGCGACCTCCTTCCCTTGCCGGCCAGGGCGGTCGAGACATCGTTTCGGTCGTGACCTCTTATGAGCCCGATCCGTAGCCATGACGCCCATCAACGGTGTCGCGACACACGCCTCAACCACTCAGTCGCGCGACCTCAAAATGAGATCGAGCACGTTTCACCTCCTGCCCGACCTCGCGGTCGCGACACGAACGGTCGCGACCCTCACGGGACTTCCACATCCGCGACATCAAATTCAAATATCAGCGACCTCGTTTACTGCCCGCAGTGGGATTTCCAGTCGCACAGCGACGCCAAACTCGGTCGCGACCTCCCCGCGTACTACCATGTCGCGGCGCGTCAAAATGATCTTCCGACCTCAAATAACTTCGACCCATCACCGCTCGTCAGCGGCGCCATTTTTTCCATGGCGACCTCCTTGTTGCCACCCGTGTGACATCCGATCCGTGTCGCGTCGGTTTACATGACCAAAAGCGAGACCGGGTTGCGGCGCCACTTCCTGATGGGCCTCGCGCCTAGCAAACTAGGTCCTACCCGGCTGGCAGAGATCGCGACACCCATTTAAGTGCGACGCAAAGCTACTCCTCGAGCTTCCTCTATGTCACAACCTCGGAAATTCACCTGCGCGAAACTAAAGGCGATGTGGCGACATAAAACTTATGTCGACGGCTCCTCTATGACCTTCACCTCCTTTTTTTCCTTTTTTTTTTTTTTTTTCTGTAACTTCCACTGTTTGCTCTAGGCCTTCCAGCCCTTACAAAACTTACCGCTGCTCGCTTAGGTGCAGTAGCACAAAAAAATGTCTGCTGCTAAGATGCGTAGCTAAAACTACTCTTTACCCTTGATGATCGTGCTTAACCCTCCAAATCACTGGGTACATATAAAATTTTAATTTATATAGTACCATTTCGGGGTTTAATTAAAACCCTTATTCTTGTCTGGCCGGAATAATTTTCGAATTCCCTGAGCCCATTGTTCATGTTGCGGAGCACTTGTCGGAAGTTTTTTTTTCGTTTATTTCTTGTTTATTTACGGGCCAGATTACGCGTAGAATACGGAACACCTAAGGTTATCCTTTCTCGACCCTAGTGTTCAACAATTTCTCCTATGCTACTCACCAAGCATACAAAGCACCCAGCACACAATTTAATCACACATCACATTTAATTCACCAAAATGTACAATGATGCATGATCTATCCCGTGCCCGTCAAGTCCTAGATATATCGTATGCTGCTCTACACCCAGAGGCTCCCGAGTGTCGTTTACCTTGGCTCGATACCATCTTTGTGGCCCCAGATCCGGGGCCGTCCGTTATTACCGTCGACCAGCGGAACATCTATTTGTCTCGTATCACGAGACCCATACCTGTGCAAATATGACCACTTGGGCCTACACATCCTACTCATAAAATGTATATTTTATACAAAAAGAGAGTTTATTTACAATTGTATTTAATTACAATTTATACAAAACTGGGTCACTAGCCCCAAATTTTACAAAAAACACAAGATAAGGCCATCTTGACGTTTGCCGCTTCCCCAAGGCACGGATGCATCCCATCCCCAAGTGCGTCTTCGGTACCTGAAAAAGTATTTCCCACGACGGGGTGAGCAATGCCCAGTAGTGGAATTTCCCTACTTGGGTTACTCCCCACCTAAGTGCAATGCAATGGCACACCAAACATACAACACATGCTAATATATCACTCATGCATATATTACAATTAAATCCCATACATCATGTTATTCAGTTTATAATAATAACAAACTTAGCTCACATGGGCTAAAGGCACAATCCGGCCCGGTTCGTCTTGGAGCGACCGCCGATTTCACAATCAACATGTTATTCACCCATGGTAACAACACACATCCGCAGCGAAATCCGCACCAAACGGTGGGTGAATTTGTCGAACCACACCCGGTTATTCACTCAAATTACCGTCTTTTTGGAGCAGAAATCACGGCCATCCAGGCCTCAACAAATCCCCATCCATTACATAACCCTTAAACAAAAAGTAAAGCAAGTAGAAGAAAAACCCCTACCTTTTTGGAGTTTGTCAAAACTCCCCCAAATCTGGTACCCACACGTAGCCCTCGACGCGTAGACCAACTTTGCCTCTTGCTTGTGACGGGCACGCGGTCGATCGTCGTAGATCTTAAGGAAGCGGACTCTCTCTGCTCCCCCATCTCCGACCTTTGCCGTCAAAAACCAGCCAAGAAAATGAAAGTGGAAGATGATGTCTTCTCCTCCAAAATTACAAGTTTGCCTCAGCTTGCTTTGACTTTTTACTTTTCTATCATTTTCTCTTAAGTCTCATTTTATTTCATTTTCTCCTTTCCTTTGGTCATTATCTACCCTTTTTATGAAGCGTTAGTGGTATGGTGAAAGGAGAAAATTTCCTCCCCTGCTCGAAGCGAATGTGTGGCTATCACAAATCCCATATTTCTTTTAAATTTCTTAATTTATAACATGGCGATAAATGTTGACTACATTGGCTCGATGGCGGGCCATGGGATCTTTGTTTACTCATTACTAATTGTAGGCATTTCTTTCGATCTTAGAGTGTCATTTCCTGGCGAGGTCTTGATGTGGCGTTCTCAACTGCCCGTGTGTCATCAGACCTCCCGCTTTCAGCATTGAAATCCCGGAGCCATCTCGGTCGACATGGTAGCTAGATTTGTGAGATGATTTCATGGGCAGAATCTGTTTGATATTAAGTTCGAAAGAATTCAGATTTTGGCAGAAGTATATGACTGCACCTCTGGAGATCTTGGGTTTACAAGTCTGAAAGATGTTGCTAATCTTTCTAGGTTTTATCTCTGTTTCGTTTTGGTGTCATTGCAGTGCTGGGTTGAAGAGGACACTGATGAATATACTCATAATACAGGCCCCACAGATTGAATGGAAATTGATGTTGCTGTACTCAATTATCATGTTATGATGACTAGGACAGACAGTGCCATGGGGACTTCAGTTTTGAAATCATGTGAAACAGATACTGCATACTAACATTTGAACTTGCAAAAAAATGTAAACATTTGTATAATAGCATTAAAATAATTATTTTATGATTATAATTTTTTTAGATATTTTAAAAGGTTTAATTATTTGAATTTTTAAAAGTATATCATATTATTTTCTCAAACAAAAAATTAAATCATATTATTTAAAATTTTAAATAAAACAAATAGATATTTAAAATAAATAGAAATTTAGGATAAATAAATAAGTATTTTAAGTATATCCAAAAACTTTTAAAGTGATTTAAAAAAAAAAACACCTCCCAATTGTTTCTCAAATATACACCCCAAGTGTTTTTTTAGAAGTTTCAAAAGCGCTGTTCAAAATATTACCAAACACCCATTTTTGTCCTACAAACACTTAAAATTGGTTTTAAACCTAGAAACACTTTTAAAAATCACTGTCAATCTGACCCTTAACCATGTGAGTAGAGTCTAATTTTGTGATGTGGTGGTCCTCCTAACAGATGACGCTTCATATAAGCGTATTTTGAATGTTATGAAAGATAAGAAAAATCTTATTTAAGTGAAGGCTTGGTGGAACTTTGTTTGAGGGAAGGATTGTTGGGTGTTTGCCCAAAGTCTCACATTGTATAAGATGGGAAGGATTATGAGTTGATAAACATGGATTATATCTAACTGGTATGGGACCTTTTAAGAGAAGCCTAAAAACAAAACCATGATCGCCTTGATCCAAAGTGGACAATATCGTTATAATGTGGAGAGGGATGGTTCCATAAAGTTTCCCAACAATTTGTCTTGTTATTGATAAACAAGATGTATGCAATCTTAATTTGGTCCTTTTTTTTAATAGGGGGAATTATGCTTTAGCTAGTGTTAGAGTGTTAGACTTTCCTTTTGTAAGCCCAAACATGAGCAAGCAATATGGAAAGTCAAGTGGCCCACATATGATTAGCAATTAATGGTTTAATAAAATAAAGAAGAATATCTTTGATCAATAGTTAAAAAAAACAGGTAATTTCCTAAATTAACACCTTGATGGAATGTGTATTTAAAGAGAAACCCTAATAGGAATTGGTCCTCTCTCAACCCATATTTAGGATTTCCTCATCAAAAAGGCTTGTTAAACATTAAAAGAGGTGAGAAAAATCAAATCCTCGGTGATTATTAAGCTAGAGACCTTACATTAAGCTAGTTTGTCATGGATCAAGGTAAAGACTTTTGTTTTATTGTGTGATTGTGAAAATCATGTTGTTCAAAGATCTTGGCTATCATGTTTATGCATTATTTGATAATAAAGATTAAAGCTTTCACGTGGTATCAAAGCTTTGATTGCGAACTTGTGATTTTCCATTAATGATTTATTATGTCTTTATATTCGTTGCATTTTTTTTCTTTTAAATTATTTTATGTACTACCCTAATCGTTTGGTGTATATATTTTACATCTGCTTTGGTTCTCCTTCATTATAGTTTTTATGGGAGTTATGTTAATACACAAGTGTTATCAGATATTTGTCTTGATCAAATGTTAGAAAATTTTTTTCGTTTTTCTTTCAGGTAAGATTGGAGAGATGTCTGACGAAATCGCGATGACATTAATGTTATGCTATGACGAAAAATAATATTCTCTATTTTATTGTTGATAATTCCTTTTGCAAGTGGGAAAGCAAGTTTCATTGTTATGCTTTGATATTAATGTAATTAACCTACTTGGAATTCTCAATTTTTCATTCTGCCAATTGTTTTATCTACTATCGATTTCATCAATTGCCACTTCTCACTTTTGTTTCTCGGTTGATGTTTTGCAAATAAATATATGTCTATGATGTTTCATAGATTCTTGATTTACGTTTCTCAAAGGGAATATATGCATATAATGTTTTATGGAATTTTTATTGGTAATTGTATATGTATGTGTTATAAAGTTAATAATAAGATTATTATATAATTTTTAATTTGATATCTATGTTATGTAAATTTGTTAGTCACCAAAGTGACCAAATTAGAAATGTTTATGGATGTCAAATTAAAATATATTCAATTATTCATATTTATGTGATGTTTATAAATTGAATGGCATCATGGGATATATGAGATACATATAATTGATGACAATTAATGTGATGAATGTTACATGAATTATGATTTTGTGTCAATTTGTGAAACTCCTAAAAAACCTTAATTTTATGAAAAAAGGTAAAATAGTAATTTCGGTCAAAATCAGGAATTTTTCTAGATCTCGGATGATGAAACGGACTTCACATTTGGAATCGTTTCGCAAAATCTAGCTACCACGTCGAATTCCGAGAAAGTCGGAATTTCACATTTTTCGAGGCAACGGGGGTAGTGCGGGACACTTGACACATTTTGAGTGGCTCAAGAGGTGCCACGTGTCAAGTGCATAATTAGTCAAACATGAGCTCAAGTGTGGGCCATGGGTGAACACATGTCATGATGCCATTGGATGAAAATCCAAAGTGGGTGGATAAGAGGATAAGGTGTAATCCCATGAACCAATAGAAGATTGACATGTGGCAAGTGAGAGGACCCAAATCTTGACTCCTCTCTTCTCCCCAAGCGGTTTTGGGAGGAAAATTAGAGAAAAGGAAGGAGAGAGAAAGGAAGGGATTTTTAGAGAGAGATTGTCCAACTTCTCTCCAAATTTCCTGGCGATCGGACCGTTGAATTCCGACGAGGCAAGAAGCAAAGTTGCTCCCCACGGCAAAGAATTTGCATGGGCACCGGTTTGTGGAGTTCGGCAACTTCCAGAAGTAGGGTTTTCTCCTACTTGATTTGTGAAATCCTTGTTTAAGAGCCTTGTTAATGATTCGGATTGTATGAGGCCGTGAGTGAGCGTTCAATTGATCAAGTGGAGCGAATCTTTGAAGAATTTCGGGACTGTTTGGGCGATCTCGGGCCCGATCTTGGGCTGAAAATGGTCCCCAGGTGCTTTACATGTGTGTTAAATTGTGGTCTTGGGTGTTGTGAGCCAGGAAACGACCATGGATTTCGGTTCCAAAGAAGTGGAACCGAGGTTGATGTTGTCTGAACTGACCCTTTGTATTTTGGGCCCATTAAAAAGCAGTCTAGATTTGCGTGGACGAAAAGGTCAATGTGAATTTGCTTAAAATGAATGGCTTGAATTGTGTGGAAAATAATATGTTAATGCATGGAATTTAATGTGTTAACATGATGTTTGAATTATACGAAATATAATTGTGTGTGAGCCATTGGAATTGAATTGTTTATTAGCCCATGTGAGCTAATTTTGATGTTATTGCTATGAATGAATAACATGTGGTTAGTATATGAATTTTGTCAATATATGCATGATTGATACATTGGCATGTATTGTATGAAAATGGCATAATGCATTTCATATGCACCGGGGCAACCTAGAACAATAGGTGTGAGTGTATGACATGAAAGAAAATAAAAAGGAAAATGGTTGTGAAAGGAATTTCAAAGGAAGATTTTCCAAAGAATTGCCTTGGAGAGTTGTCCAACAGTTCACGTCGGAGGGGCCCATGATTGTTTCGGAGAATTACCGAGCAATTCCCCTCGGAGGGTTGTCCAACAGATTTTACCGAAACTCGGTAGTATGTTTTCGAGAACAAAAACTTTTTGTTTTGAAAACGGTGTTTTCTCACACTTGGCTTAGGCATGCGTAAGGGAGTCAGTGAGGGCTCGAGACATGGGAGTGAGTGGGTCACATTCTCATCCATATCATGTAGACATTTGAGTAAGAACTTGCATGTTTTACTTGAATGTGTTTGGTTGCCATTACATGTGCACTTAGGTGGGGGAGTAACCCATGGGATAATTGACTATTGGGCATTGCTCACCTGTCGAGAAGGAGTATCTGGTGCAGGGGTGTTCGGAAGGCAGGCCTTCCCAGTAGATTATAGACTTGAGCAGTTATTGGCCTTGTTTTGTGTATATATTAGAACGAACTAGTTTTGATATATGTTTTGTATTAAGAGTGTAATTAACTCTTGAACTATTGTAATATAGTTGGTTAGATATTTTGGGTGAGTATGATGTGTAGGCCAATGTGGACATTTTTACTCATAATGGGTCTGTGATATGAGACACCGCGGAGTTTCAAAGGTTGACGGTGGTCAACAGGACCCCCGGGAAATGGGGCGTCACACAATTATTAATTGCATTTATTTTCTATATAATTGTTGATTTCTATTAATGTACAAACTGAATAAATTGAATTATTTGTAGCTTTATATAATGAATTTGATACCTTTATGAAATAATGACTAATTGTATTACTTGTGATCATAAAGTTTATGTGAATTATCTCATATGTTATGATAACAGTAATAGCATTATGAAGTTTATGAGTTATCTCGAGCAATTATCTCTTGTGCTTGGTAATGATATTGTGAAGGTCTTACATGATTTAAAGTTTAATTTAATTTGATATTTATATTATGCATATTTGTAATCACCAAAGTGACCAAACTTGGTGTTTGAATATCAAATTATAAAACTTTCATCAATAATTTTGTTTAATTTGATATTCGTATTATGTTTGTTTGTAGTCATCTAGCGTCAAACCTGATGTTTTGAATATCATAATTATTTATATTATACAATTGAAACTCACTTATAAATGGTTCATTAACCACCAAAATGGTTGAACTCGAAATTTTTATGTACATTAATTGTATAATATTATTATTGGTCGCCTATCATGAAATGCTTATAAATTAATTGATGTAATGTCGTATAGAATTTGATCGAATTGTCATGAATTAAAAATCATTTCATTAAAAAGTCTTGTAATAGTTAACTATCTATATGAATTATACATTATGGAAATCATTGTCATAGGTAATTGACATATGAATTTTGAGTATTATTCATATAAATTTAAATGGAACTTATTGTGTGAAATTTCTTTCAACATCTCAAGTTCACATTATAGCAAAACATTTGATATGCCCATGATTTATCTTATTATAGAAAGTTTTGGTATTTGTCTTATTTATGAAGTCTTATTAAGTTTCTCTTGTACTTAACCATTCTATGATTGGTTGGGGTAATATTATGAGTTTTCTTTTCAATAAAATTGTATGTTTTAATTTTTATTTATTTATCACAACATAATGTCTGTATGATAATTATATTATCATCTATGAGTATATGTCATTTATGAAATGTTAGTCATGAGAATGCTAAAGGTTTTATTATCACTTTTAACAATGTAAAATATTGTTTATTATAATATTTTGAAATTCATATAATGTAAAGTTCGTTGGTCACCAAAGTGGCCGAACTTGAATGTTTCGTGAGTTTTAAATTGAGGAATATGCAAAATATTGCTTATTGCAATATTTTGGAATTCATATAATGAAAAGTTCGTTAGTCACCAAAGTAGCTGAACTTGGATGTCCCGTGAATTTTAAATTGATGAATATGTAAAATATTGCTTACTGCAATATTTTGAAATTCATAAAATGAAAAGTTCATTAGTCACCAAAGTAGCCGAAGTTAATGAATTTCAAATTGAAGAATATATATTTATGATATTCGATTACTCATTCTTTATGGATGCTTGCAATATAATTAAGTACTTAATGAATGAGTATATTGAATTTAGTTAGTTATAAGATATTTAAAAATTTACCCAAAGGTAAACTAACCATTTTATGAATAATGAACATGATGAGATAAATCTTATAGTTTTGTAAGGCTATATTTGTACATCCAAAGATTACAAATGTAGTTTTAACATGTACTATGAAGATTATCCATTAAAGAAATATGCACTAAAAGCATCATAAAGTTATTATATATTGTGATATCTACCCAAAACAAAATTGTGGTATACATGTATCATTTTGAAATTATTTGTTTGAATCAAATTATGGCTTTTACTTGTAGTTTATTAAGTTTAATCATGAAAAACATAATATCTTATGTTACATTATTGTCCTCATATTTTCTAATTATTTAACAATATTAAGTTTGTTATTGTTCCTCTAAGTAAAATTATGTTTGGTTGAGGATTTACCACTTTCATTATGAAATTTGATGATATATAAGAACTAAGTCCTTTATAAATGATACAACTACAAGACTAGAGATCTTGGAAAATTATGAATAGTTGAAGGATTGCACAAAGTAAATTTTGAAAAGATTGACCAAGAAAATGAAAGAATGCAATTTTAAACATTGCTTGAGGTAAGTCAAGCTCATTTGAAAAGAATAATTCAAAGCATGGTTAGTTCTCTTGTATGATCTTAGTCATAATTACTAGATTTTCTTTTCAAATGACTACTTTTAATAGAATGACTTTGTTTCTAATATGATCTAAAGTATTTATGTTTGAAACACCTTTATGATATAATGCTTGATTTAAAGTTGAAAATTGATATGATTAATGTTTTACTCATATATGACCAAAAAAATGTACTTTGTAGATCACTTTGTTATAGTTCATATATAATGATATTTAGAAACAAGCATAAAGTCAAGTCAATTGTGTTTTAAAGGTGGCAAATGTTATATAATTGTCACTAAACTCTTCTAGCAAGCACCAATGCCCATATTTATATCAAGGAAATATAGTGTAATGTATTTTAATGTTACTTAGGTGCATGCAAGTATCCTTTTATAGAGGATAAAGATTTATAACCAAAACTGAAGCATTATGAGTGCTAGTTAAAACTAATAATATGTAGTCCATCAAGAATATTTATATTAGTGGTTGTGGTAAGTACCATAAAATATGATGAATGAAGAAATTATGATAAAGTTGTTTATCCCTTTATAACTCTTAAAGAGGTTGATTGCTAGTGATGAAGGTTAAAATTAGAAAGTAACAACTAAATAATGAATCATTCTTAAATGAAGTGGATGGTATTACCACATAGAGTTCTTTTACGTTAGAGTTTAGTATGAAATGGTCAACTTCTAGTTTTATTCAATATTTCAAGTTTGTTTCTTAATTGATGTAAAATATGAGCCAAGTGGGGGAATATTGTATTTTTTTTTGTTAAGGAACTCATGTTTTTAAGATTGAGTAATGTTATATGATTAAGTTTAGAGACAAACTTTTATAACTATAAAAAAAAATTACTACTGAAAGTCAATTGAAATTGACACACATATTGTAATGTTCTTTCATATATCTTAAGTTATGTTATATCATAATGTTTTTTGGACTTAAGAAAACTACTACCATTAGTGAATATATCCAAAGATTAGTGAGAGACAAAATTCTTTATTATGTCTTGATAAATATTATTTATGAACTTACATTTATTACACTAAGTTATGAAACAAGATCTCAAAATCGTATGATAAAGTATATAAAAGAAACAATACTATATGATAGGATGTCTTATATAAAGTAACATGAATCGTCAAATTGTCTCATAAAGTATATATTTAAAGAATTTTGAGATATTAAATTGATTGAGACAATACTATGTGATGAGATATCCTATATGAAATTGCATGTATGTTAGATTGTCTCATAAAACACAATATATTTAAAGATTTTGGGATATCAAATGGATTGAAATTATCATGATAGAGGAAACTTAATGATTCATACTTTCTATTTTCTCTCAGATTCAATTATGTTGAGTAATAGTTGAAAATTTACCTTTGTCATTTATTCATATTAATTGATGATTATATAAAGGAATGATGTAAATGTATGATAATCAACTATCAAAATATGTATTGTGACATAATGTGTCACAAATTATGGATTATGGTTGTGGAATATTATTTTAGGACTTAGATTTGTTGACCTTATGACCAAGTTGCTAAAAAGAATAAATTCCTTTACTACTTTTCTTTCAACAACAAATATCCTATGAATATTGAGGACATAAGGTTATTGCATTGTTGTTGTATATGAGATAATTTATAAACAAGAGTGTTAAATTTATTGATTATGTACAACTTATTTTTGGAGACTTAATGATGAAAGGAGTGTCACTAAGATGTTGAATGTCACGTGAAAGTTACGAGTTTTAGGCACATTATGGTATTAGTCTCATGATGATTGTTTATTTGATACTCTGTGTGATGCCCCGATCCTCGGGGTCAGGTCGACCACCACGTCCCGACTGCGGAAACTGTGTGTCTCATATCCTTGAGACTTATGCATGAGTAAAATAGCACGTCGGTCCCATACATCACTTACTCACCAAAAAATGGTCAACTATATTACAATAGTTTCAGAGTTAATTTCACTCTTATTTAAAACATATATCAAATTTAAAAATTCTAATACATGTTTGAAATATATATCAAAGCCCTTTGTGTCGGCTTTCTTCTCCAACGACCTCTAGTGGTGTCTCACAATACCTAAAAGGGATCCCACGGCGGGGTAAGCAATGCCTAGTATTGATAATCTCCTCGAGGTTACTCCCCTTTAAGTGCTCATGCAGTAGCAAACCAAACAACAGAAGCCGAAACATATGGTCTGCTCGAATGTCTGTGAAATGGATGAGAATGTGACTCACCATTTCCCACTTCTCGAGCCATCAAACCTCACGCATACCTAAGCCAAGTGTGAAAACATTGTTTTCAAACAAAGATTTTGTTCTTGAAAAACATAATGCAGTTTGATAAAATCTATTGGACAACCCTTTGAGGTGAATTGCTGGATAACTCTTCGAAACAGTCATGGGTCTTCCTCCGAAATGAAATGTTGGACAACTCTCCAAGGAAATTCTTTGGAAAATCTTCCTTTGAAATCCATTTAGCAACCACATTTTTCGTGTCATGCACTCACACCTATGATTCTAGGTTATCTCAGTGCATATGAAATGCAATATGCCATTTGACAGCAATTCATGTTAATATATTAAGCATGCATATACTAACAGAAGTTATCACAATAAACAAAAATCATGTTCATTTCATACATAACAATAACATAAAATTAGCTCACATGAGCTAATATAAAATCCGACATTTCGTCTTAAGACTGCCCATAGCATCACACAAATAACATAACATGTTATTCAATCAAGCAATAACATATACACACTCAAGGCCACACACAAATAGTCCGCAGTCGGTTAGGTTATGAGAAACCACTCTAAGGGATTTCTTGCTCGATTGATTCTTTTGGAACCGAAAACATGATCATCCAGGCCTCAACATATTCATATCCATTAAAATGACTCTTAGCCAAAGAATAAAACAAGTAGGAGAAAACCCCTACCTCCCGGAGTTATCGAAACTCCACAAAACCGATACTCACGCATAGCTCTTGCAGTGGGGACTAACTTTGCTTCTTGCTTCGCGGAGTTTATCGGACCGATCACCGGGAAATCTAGAGAGAAGATAGAGCTTCTCTCTCTAAAACTCTCTCACTTTCTCTTTCCTCTTTCTTTTCTCTCTCTATTTTCCCTATCTTTTCCCCAATCCAAATGGTTGAATTGAGTTGAGTCAAGAGAATTGTCTCACCATACATGCCGTGGCTACCTTGGATTACACATATCACTTATCCATCTACATGGTTCCTTTATGCTTGCTGATGCCATGTGTCTATCGCATTGCCAGGCTCGGGTTTGACTCATTCTACACATGACACGTGGCACTGTAGGTCATCAAAAAATGTGTAAATTAATCTTGCCTTACTCTCAGGTCTTGACGTAAAACTCAACTATCTGATTGACTGAGAATTTGGCGTGAGGTAGCTAGATTGCTAGACAGTTCAGTTGAAGTCCGTTTTGTCATCGAGATCTAGAAAAATTCAAAATTTGATAAAATTACCATTTACCATTTTTGAAAATTAAATTTTGGATTTACACTCACGAAGGTTCATGTACCACCTATTTTTTATATGAATTTTAAGAATTATGTTTTGTATGATTGGTATATATATATGAATGCGTTATGTGAATTAAATAGGATTTTGTCTGTGACAAAGACATTATTATTGGACCGTTGTTGATTGCCTTATTACAGGTCATATTAAGTACAGTACTCATATTGTGATACATGGAAGGGACTATGACAATAAAGTGGAATACGACTACCATGACCCTTATTATTTTCTTTGCTTAATAATGATTTTACGATGTGATCAACATGAGGGTGATCTTATATATCGCATTATGTCGATTATTTAACCATAGTGGTAAATAATGTTATATGGGCGAGTGGGAGAGATGTTAGACTTCTTTTGTAAGCTGAGCATGGGCAAGTATGGAAAGTCAAGTGACCCTGCTGATTACCAATTAATGGTTTAATAAAATAAAGAAGAATATCTTTGGTCAATAATTAATAAAATGTAATTTCCTAAATTAACACCTTGATGGAAAGTGTATTTAAAGAGAAAATATAATAGGAATTGGTCCTCTCTCAATCCATACTTAGAGTTTTCTCTCCATCAAAGAAGGCTTGTAAAACATTAAAGGGGTCAAGAAGGAGAAACCAAATCCTCGGTGATTATTCACTAGAGACTAACTACGTTTGTAATGGATCAAGGTAAGGACTTTTGTTTTATTATGTGATTGTGAAAATCATGTTGTTCAAAGATCTTGACTATCATGTTTATGCATTATTTAATAATAAAATATTAAAGCTTTCATAGAGGAGGCAATGTATTTAATAAAAAGTCCATTAAAATATCATAATCAAGTCCAAAATCCATAACAACGTACAAAATTAACAATAAGAACATCAAATATTCAAAATACCAACATTACCCTCAGGCCTCCCATCAACCCCCATGCCTTGCTCTCCACTCTTGGCCACATGCACCCAACCTCCTTTTTTTTTTTTTTTTTGCAATCAATCTTTATGTTTGTTTTTTTGCAATCAATATTCGGCTTCCATTTTCCATATTTTAAATAAATTAAATTTTATAATTTTTAATTAATTTTATAAGATAACATCTTATTTTCATTATTTTAAAAATATACTTAATTAAAAATTTTATTTTTAAATTTTTATTTATTCATTATTTTTTATTTTCTTTATTATATTTTTGTTTTGTTTAATAGGATTAGAAAAACAAATCAACTTTTAATATATAAATACATTCATTTATAACAATAAATAAACTAATAAATTTAATATTTTTAATATTATTATTTTATTTATAATAATAATAACTATGAGGATAATATATTTCATTAATATTTTTTTTAAAAAAATTTAGGTTTATAAGGTATGTTCTAGGTTGGTTTAATAGCATATGACAGAAAAATACTTAGAAAAAATCAAAATCCTCTGAAAATGACATGTCTCCCTTGTACATTATTTATTTGTCTTGTATAGTTTGTATAAACACCTTGCACACCGCAGAAAATCTCTATTTTTATTTATTAAAAAAAATTAATATACGCATGTTTCCATTGCATGATTCAACGAATGTGTATAAAGTATGTCTTAAGTTGGTGTATTAGCATGCAACATAGGAAAAATATTTCCTATAAAAAAATATTCAAATCCTGTCACACCCCCACCCCTACTAGCGGCAAGTGTGCGGGCCACCCTAAAGAAACCCACAGTCGTTACTTCTAACGACTAGAGAATCCTATGAAGTGAAGCCGTGTTGCTTGTTAAAAACCCGTATAAAATTTTTTATTTTCTAAATTTGTGATTTTATAAAATTTGACTTATAATTGCATACGAGGACATATCCCAAAACACAGTATATACAATTTACACTTTTAGAAACACGACAGCCCGACAACACTTAGCAGAGCCTCGGGCTCATCACATTTCGCAAAACAAACTATGTACATACATATGCTCATTGTACCATTAAAAGTATTTCCTTATACAAGTTATTTAATACAACACTTATACTAGAAGTCAAGAGAATCCTAATATATCCCAGCGTCCGACGTGCCTGTACCATGAAAATAGTTTTTAAAAACGGGAAAATAATAGGCTAAGCAGCTCAGTGAGTATATACTTTATAAAATGCTGCTTTTTTTAAAAAATATCTCAAAAGCGCAAACTATATTTCAAGACATTTTCCAGAAACCTTGCTTGCTTTGCTATAAAAGTTTTTAAAACTTTTTAAAAACTGCTTGCTTGCTTTGCTTTAAAAGTTTATAAAACTTTTCATAAACTGCTTGTTTGCTTTGCTTTAAAAGTTTATAAAACTTTTCATAAACACGGGATCCTGGGCTTCGACCGCTTGCTTTAAAAGTTTCTAAAAACTTTTCATAAAATGTTTGCTTGCTTACCATTGGTTGATTTTAAAACTGTGTGTAAAATGCTTATAAATCAAGATCAACCACTAGAGGCCTTTCTTGCTTGTTGTACCTTAGTAAAAACGGGAGCTTGGGCTTCAATTGTGCCGGTGGAAGGACCTGGGTCCGCATCACCTAGGTGGAAGGGCCTTGGCCCACATCACCACCGGTGATGTGGTGGGAGGATGAGGTCTCGTCACCATAATCTAGCTAACTTCCTTCTTCACCTTCCTTTAAATATCATGATGCATGTACTAAGTTTGCCGACCGAGCAAATCTACATCATGAAATGATGTCCTAACACCCACTAGTGCGTACGGAATACCTCTTCTGGGTATCTTGCTTAAAACTAGGGATTTTTGTTAGGCCTGTTTTATAAAATATACTTTGCTTGCTTGTAACATGGTTTAACAATTCAAAACCATTGTTTGCTTGAAATATGGTTTGATAATTCAAAACCATTGCTTGCTTACTAAAACTCATTGCTTGCTTGTTTTTCAAATATGGTTTGAAATCAAACCATTGCTTGCTTGAAATATGGTTTTGGTTTAATAATTTTAAAGCATACTTGTCACAGGTGTAAACGATTTATAAATAATACTTACTAGTATTGAAAATGGGTTTTAGGCACTCACCTTCCTTCTGATAATTGAGCACGACTCCTGATTTCTCTCGCCTCCATTATTACTATCATGCCCGAATCCCGGGGTCTGACCAGGTTGGGCGGATCCGGGCCGAGTTCGAGTCTGTGTTCAGGCCCAGGACTCTTTACGATTTTTTTATAAAATTCGATCCCGGTACCTATGGGTACATGACCCATCTTATAACGAATCAGGAATATCGCCTTACATATTAGAGGCTACCAGGAGTGGTGTCCATCAAAATCTATACACATATACCGAGTCCCATTTACAAATACAAAACTGTACTTTTACATTACAAATCAGAGCACGGAACCTACATGTAGTGAACCCTTACAAGTGTGTTGGCCCAGCTGTATGCGGATGTTTGCTGATGTCTTCTCCTGTACCTACACGGATTAAAAACCCGTGCTAAGCTTTAAACTTAGTGGGAAACATTTCTTATCTGAAACACACATTTATAAATCTCAAATAACATAAAGCAATACTTGGTCTCGTAATCTTCGAGAATTCATATAACAATTTTATGCATACTTATTCCTATAACAAACTTATGCTTGTTCATCTCTCATATGCGAAGGCGAACTTTACTTATACTTATAACAAATTTATACTTACTTGGGTCTTACACTTATAGCAAACTTATTCTTATGTGGATCTTATACTCATAGCAGGTGTAATCTTATTCATATCTTATACTTATAGCATTAAGATCTTCTACTTATAGCAAACTTATTCTTATACGGATCTCAGTAGGACATACTTGTCGGATTCCTCGTATACGGTCTTGAGCTTCATATGCCTGCTTGTCTCCATTAAGGACACATACTTATGCTTGTGTGGGACGTTATACTTATTCAGATCTCCCGAAAGGGACATGCCTTGAACTACGTCGGACGAGTCTTATACGCGTCTTGGGTACTTATATCTATCTCGGATCTCCGTAAGTCTACGGAACTTATGCTTATCTTAGGGAATTGCCCTTAGGTACTACAAAGCTTCGATACTTATACCATGGGACTTGTATATTACAGAGATTACACATTTATTTGGAGGTACCAGTAGGTACTACGGAGATACAGGCAGCATCTGTGGTGTCTGAACATCCTTATCTGAAAGTGCAGTAGGTACTACGGAGATATCCGAAAGCGTATCACGGTATTCTTGGAGACTATCCTTATCACGGAAGTACCATTAATCTTACAAAACTTATCTTTGATGCCATTATCTTATACTTTAATTCTCTGAAGTATATCTTAGTCTTACGGATCTTATACTTGTGATACGAACTTATACATGTAGTCGGATCTTACATGTATATTACGAAACCTATACTGGTCTTACGGAACTTATACTGGTATTTTGGAGCACATACTTGTATTTCGGATCTTATACTTGTATTACAGAACTTATACATGTATTTCAGATCTCATACATGTATTACAGAACTTATACTTGTCTTACAGACTTATCACGGTCTTACGAATTATATACGCCTCTGGATCTTATCCTTGTCTTGAGGTACTCGTAGGTGATAAATTCGGAACTAATCATAATCGTATCACATACAAGGTCGGATTAGACGTATGCAGATACATATCAGGTATGGTCATTAGTCCATAGCGAGTGCGGATCATAACCGGATACATATACTTATTTTACGGTCTGAGAGTACCCTTAAGGTGCTATTAGTTTATACTTGTTTACCGTGCGAGTACTGTAGGTACTACTGGACTTATACTTATTCGGACCTCCCGTAGGAGTTACAGAGTTTCTTCTTATACAGAACTTATACTTATAACAGGCGTATGTTCATTCGGGACTCCCGTAGGAGTTACAGAGCTTATTCTTATTCAGAACTTATAATTATAACAGGCTTATTATCATTCGGGACTCCCGTAGGAGTTACAGAGCTTATTCTTATTCAGAACTTATACTTATTTTTCTGATACGGGAGTACCCGTAGGTACTCGGTGCGTGTACAAAGTACCGCAAAATTTTCTGAGCAAATACAGAGGTACCCGTAGGTACTACAGAATATATACAGAGGTACCCGTAGGTACATTCAGATCTTTAATATATTCATTTATTTATTCTTATTCATTATTCAGAGTCTTATCATATAATTGTTGGATTGCCTAGACCAGTAATACGGAATGAGTAGGACACAACACGATGAGTACTCAAGGTGCGATGCGATCTTGAGGTGCCGTGGCACAAGCGGGAGTGCCAAAGCGCGGCGGGAGAGTGCCATCGCGCCCATCAGGTACCAGGAACTGGTGAAGTCAGAACTAATGTGCGAAGCACGGTCGGAGGAGTGTAGTGCACTGTCGGGGAGAGTACGAAGTACTAATGTGCGAAGCACGTTCGGAGAATGCCGTCGCACTAATGTCGGAGAGTACCAAAGTACTATGCATTTTGCCGCGTAACGGAGGTGCCATGTCATTCAATAGCGGTCTTGGCGGTTTACAATTATATGAGTTCAATAACTAACATCTTATAATGAGGGGCATTCTTAGCGGCATTATGTTTTATGACATATGCCATTTAAATGTTATTATTTCGAATTAAGTTTTCATGTTTTATATCATGATAGGGTTCATGCCTATTCCCATATGGCATTCGGATGCCAATACGATGGTATATCCACATCATTCATGTATTCTTGTCCATCGATGAATATGTTTTCTTAGGAATTGGAATCGTCCGAATCGGATCATCAAGCTCAAATTATGGCATTTTCATGCCAACTAGTCGATTTCTTGGAACCAGGTTTTCAATATTCATTTCAGTGCACTTGTCTCCATTATTTGTCTTGTTTCTTTGTACTCCTTTAAATCTAGGTGCTAAGGGTTCTATTCGACTAGAATCCTTTGGTCGGAGCGTGGAGCTCAAGATACGTCGAAAGCAACTCGGACTACTCTGTGATCAAGCGTGTAGGGTAGCTTGCACATGACCCCACTTTGAGTGAATTTTAGGACCACTTAGAGTCAGAATTTGAAATTGTCTATTTCTATATGTTTGGTTTTTCTTGAAGTCTAGTTTAATTAGCCACTTGAATCACTCAAATCGAATAAAGCCGAAAGTTGTAGTAAATACAAAAACTGGTCGAAATAGGAAAACCGAGAACAAGGTGTCTGAGTCTAACGTGTGCCGGTACACAGTGGAATACGGAAAGTGTGCAGTGCACTTTCAAGGTGTGGGTACATAATCCCAATGCCCAGAATGTGTATTTTCTCCCATTTTTCCATATTTTGATACCCAATTCAACCCAATACTCCATGAACACATCAAAACCACTTCAAATTCATCTTGAAATGGTGGTTTAGAACTTCATATTCATCTTATAACCTCTATTTTCCTCAAATCATCTTTCAATAATTGTCTTTCTTCAAAAACCTTTCATGAATTACTTCAATAACCATTCTAATATGGGTTATGACATATACACAAACCAAGCACCAAGATTTGTTAGGGTTTGTTCTAAACCCTAACTCAACTTCCTTCCATTTAACCATGAATCCAACAACAAAGGGAGGATTCCATACTTATCTTGTTCCTTGTGGGTTTTACCAACCTTAATTTCAAGAAATCTAAGGTTAGGATGCAATTCTATCAAAACCCTAGATTTAGAGACAAGATATTAACCATACCAAGCCTTAAAATTCCTTAGGATCCATACAAAATCCATACTCAAGATTAGTTTCCATACCTTAGCTTGGTCTCCCTCCTTCTCTTATTCTCTTCTTCTTCTTCCTCTTCCTCTTCTTCCTCTTCCTCTTCCTCTTCTTTTCTTTTCCCCCTTCACGTTTTGTTCTCTCTCTCAAAATGAGACCAATTTTGGTCTTTAAATCATGGATTTGTTAAGGCCATGTTTGGCCCTCCAAAAACCCATTTTTGGGTTTATTTGCTTTATTTGCTTTTTGGTCCTCCAACTCTTGACATTTGCAACTTGGCTTATGTTATTTCCACTTTATTTTCAGTCATCAATTATGACTTTTAAGCCCCTCTTTGGACAAATTACAATTTTGTCCTTAATTCTTGTAAATTTTCGGGTCTCTCGTTTCCATGTTTCGCATTTAACTCTCGAAACATTTAAATTATGCTTACAAAATACCCTAAACAAGTCCGAAAACTACTAGGGTATATTTTAGGGTGTTACAATTACCCTACACATTCGATGTATTAGATCAGCATACGTCCCGGTAGCAATAGAGCGATTTGCGGCTGTGCGAAACCGATTAAAATTTTCAGAAAATATGTGGGCCCCAAATGCCATTCACAGGCATATGGCTAGATTCTAGACTCAAGGACTTTCCATAGAGTTTAAAAACACCCGAAACATTTTTGAAAATTGATGTAATAGGATTTGTCTAAATAAATCCTGTTTCAACTCGGCTTGTTCAAGCAGGTCAAAAATTAAAAATTAGAATTGAAAAATTTTTGGGGTTAAAAATTTACGACCTCTAAGAAAATCCCAAGTCATTACATAGCCTTTAAGCTAGAAACAACACAAGTAGAAAAATTTCCTACCTCTTGAAGTTTGACGAAATGCTAAGATATTGAATTTTCTGGCGTAGCTCTCGTCGTGTAGACCCGACTTGCCCCATACGCTCGACAAAATCTATGATCCAATTTCCGTAGATCTTAAAGAGAAGCAAAAGAAAAATAAAAAAAAAATAAATCCCTCTCTCTCTCTCTCATTTTCGTTCGTCCCACACCTAACCTGCTGACTTTTTATTGTGACACCAGAAATATACCATAGTAGTTATCGGACTTGTTTAGGGTATTTTGTAAGTATAATTTGATTGTTTTAGAGTGAGTTAAATGCGAGACCACGGAAGCAGAGACCGGAGAAAGTTACAAAGGCAAGGACAAAGATTGTAGAATTTGTCCAAGGGGCCAAAAAGACATGGATTAAGAAGATTTGAGGCGAAAATGAAATAAAGGAAAATTTAATTATAAATAGAAGGAGTTATGGGCTTAAAAGCAAATAAATAAAGTTAACCCAAAAAAATGGGTTTTTGTTGGAGAATAGACATGGCCTTAGCAAACATGGGTTTTAAAAAGACCAAAGTTGGTCTCATTTGAAGGAGGAGAAAAAAATCGTGAAGGAGGAGGAGGAACAAGGAAGAGAGGAGAGAGGAACAAGATGGAGGCCGAATCGAGCCAACAAGGTATGGAACTACTAACCTTGAGTATGAAATTTTAGTTTGTGTATGGATCTTTGGTTTTGTATGGTTGATATCTTGTCCAAACCACAGGGTTTGTTAGGATGAAATCCTAACCAAAGATGTATTGAAATTAGGGTTATTAAAACTCTAAATAGCCTGAGATAGTTGTAGAATCCTCTCTCTTAAGTTGGATTCATGGTTGGTGTAAGTAAATGAGTTAGGGTTTAAGTAAACCTAATTAATATTCATGTTTTGTTGAGGATGGGTCATAACCCATATTAAGAAGGGTTTTGGAAGAAATTCATGAAAGAATTTTGAAGAAGATATCGAATTGAAAGATGGTGTGTAGAAAAGAGTTTACAAGGTGAATTTGAAATGGTTTTGAGGTGTATATAGATTATAGAGAGTTGATTGGGGTTGAAACATGGAAAAATGTGAGAAAACACACATTTTAGGGCATTTCGGAGTGACTATATCGGTACACTTTGAAAGTGTGCCCGGTACTTTCGTTTACGGTCATTTTTGGCCAAGTGTAGGTACACTTTGGGGGTGTCTTCCAGGTACACCTCTTGCTGTTCCCAGTTTGACTAGTTTTCGTATTTTGGCCATAACACTCATTTCTTATCCGATTTGAGTAGATTCAAGTGGTTACGTAAAATAGACTTCAAGGAGAACAAAACTTAAGAATAGGCGTGCCAAATTCTTATCTAAGTGGCCTAAAAATTTCACTCAAAGTGGGGCATTATGCGAGCCAAATTACAGTTCCAGCTTTGAACATAAATTAGTCAGGTTGTTTAGGACGTAACTTGAGTTTCGGTGCTCGAACCAGTGGAATAGAACATAGCACCTTATATTTAAAAGAATACAATGACCTAGAGTCAAACATGAAGTTAGGATCGGAAAAATTAGTAATACGAGCGTTCTAGTGTAATCTGGTGCAACTGACAATTGGCATGAAAAATGCCATAACTTTGAATTTGGATGATCCGATTAGTTGATTCCACTTTATAAGTAAGTAGATTCATAGAGGAATAAGAATATATAGATGGGGTGTGATTCCACATACATCATACTTCACAAGAATAGTAAAAGTGCCATATGTAATGGCGTAGAAAAAAGGAAAATGTAGAAAATGAAAAATGTAAAGATGTTCATGAAACATGAAAATGATTATGGAAATGAAAATGAAAGCAATTTGAAACATGATTTGTGAACATGAGAGGCAATATGTCATGAACACATAATGTGGTTAAGTGATATATGATTATTATCACATATAACGAGGAAAATGATAACAAATAGGAGTATACGTGAATGAGTATACGTAAATGAATTATGAATGAGTATACATGAATAAGTAAATATGAATGAATATGTGAATGGGTGTATGAATGAGTATCGTGAATAAGTATCTGTAAATGGTATGAGATAGTATACATGAATGATACATGAATGAAAATGTGGATGAGTGTATGAATGGTATACGTGAATAAGTAGCACGTAAATGAATTTATGAATGAGTATACATGAATGAGTATATGTGAATGAATACGTAGATAGTATTTATGAATGAGTATACATAAACGAGTATACGTGAATGAATATGTGAATAAGTATATGAAATGAGCACATGAATGAATATGTGAATGAATATATGAATGAGCATATGAAATGAGTACGTGAATGAGTTTATGAAATAAGTACATAGGTGAGTATATCTTTGGAAAAGATGTCGAAAATGATTGTGGAATTGAAATGTGATATTTAAAGCCGAATGAAGGTGAGCGATATGGGGCGGACTTAAATCAGCGGAATCCGTCATGAAATAATAATCTGAAGAAAGTGATGATGTTTGGCAAATGATAATGAATGATGATAAAAGGCGAGATTCGTGAGCGGAATCCGTCATAAATGTGGATTAATTGATATATCGAATGAGCCCAGCCTGACGGGATGCAAAAGCGATCCGTCATAAAATTACGAAATTTTCCAATGTTCCACTTGGCCGGATACACCAATAAATCCGTCATGATGGTCAATATGGCATTGAAGAAATGTCCCACATGGCGGGATACGCAATCGGCATCCGTCTTGATGGGCGTATGGCATTTAAGTGACCACGTGTCGGAGATCTGGCGAAGCGTCCGAATGCATGATGGGAGAACGAATAAGTATTCTCCGCGTGTCGGGATGCACCAAGCGGCATCCGTCATGATGGGAGAACGAATAAGTGATACCCGCACGTCCGGGATGCACCAAGCGACATCGTCATGATGGGAGAACGAATAAGTGATACCACGATGTCGGGATGCATAAAACGACATCCGATCATAATGGAGGAACCGAATAAGGTGATACCACGTAGGTGCACCAAACGGCATACGTCATGATGGGGCAGATTGTAAAATGTGCACATTCTTGTGAATGATAATAA
This sequence comes from Tetrastigma voinierianum, assembly GCA_016808115.1. NCBI lineage: Eukaryota > Viridiplantae > Streptophyta > Magnoliopsida > Vitales > Vitaceae > Tetrastigma > Tetrastigma voinierianum. The sequence continues at coordinate 142,018 of JAEQBH010005479.1, read as the reverse complement.
GGCGAGGATTCATTACTTGAATCGAGTGATAATGATTAAATGGTGAGTGGAAATATGTGATGGCGAGTAAATGGGATTTTATGTGTATGCCGTCCCATGGGTGGTGTGAATTGGTGTGCATTGAAAATGCATGTTGTGATATGATAAATGATGTGTAAAATGAAAGCATGTGAAAATGAATAGCATGAGTTTACGTGGATAAAAAGGCATTATTTTGTAAATGTCATGGGATTGCCCGAAAAGAAGTGTTTTCGTTTAATTAAAAAGGTCTAAAATGGAAGAACATAATCAACATGTTTTGGAAAGATAATTGAAAATGTCGGAGTAAACCGGGCTCCAGCTTGGATCCGCCAACCGGGTCAAGTCGGATTCGGGTCGCGACACTTTTGAAAATAAAAATTTAATAAGACAAAATAAATGTTTTGATAGAAAATGTCGGAGTAAACCGGGCTCCAACAGATCATAATCGGGTCAAGTCGGGATTCGAATTATGACACTTTGAAGTGAAATTTAATAAAACGAAAACAAAATGTTTTAAACGGGCATCCCGGATCATGAAAGCGTAATTGCTAAAAGAGTTGATTAATGGGTTCGTCGTGATAGTGATAAGAGTCTAATATGTATTGGTATTAGTGCGATTTGAACCTGGAAATTGATATGACTTGATTTATTTACGAATAGCCATTGTATGCGTATAAGTTACTTTGAATATGATTTGATCTGACTTGTACATGCTGTTAGATATGAGTTTAACCTGTAAAAGACATGACACGGGAAGTAATATGAACAAGATGATGATAGGAATTTGAGCAATTAAAATCTACATGTATAATGAGATGAGTTATAAGTCACATAGAGAGAATGAGCACCGTTATATGCATAAGTAAAAGTAAAAGTAAAAAAGATAGTGACGCGATTATCGTTATTTGTGAATTCTTGTCTATATGTCCCACTAAAGGCGTAAAGAAACAGCACGGGTGTTCAATCCGTGTGGAGTGCTGAAGAGGAGATAAAGAGGACGGGACATTGCTGCGTGATGCAGACCGTCACCGGAGATAGGTGCTCGCGCGTGGCTGTTTTCCGCGAAATCTCACGATGTTTGTATTAAATATATGTACATGTATAAGTATTTGTATAAGTAATTGGGACTTAGCATATGTGTAGAGATTTTAATGGATACCACTCCGATGGTAGTTCCTTTGTATATATAAATGACAGTTGGTTATTACAAAAATTAATTGTATACCTGCAGGTATAAGTTAAGCTTCAAAAAAAAAAAAAAAAAAAAAAATAAAAAGAGTCCCAGTATATGGTTTCACACCCGAAAGCAGGTTCGGTCATGTCGGGCGGACTAGGGTGGGCGTGACATTTATCTTCTTTTTTTTTATCATTTTTTTAATTATTATTATTATTATTATTTGGATACATAATTTATATTACCTTATTCGGATCCGTTTCTGTCCAGAAAAATTTTATTTCTTTTCAATTCAATTATTTTAAATGAACTTTAACTCAATCCATTTTCTAACTTCCGAGATTTTCGTAAAAATCTCGACCCTGAAGTCATTGACAATTTATCACTCAGAAATTCGTAAAATATTTCGACTATTTCAAAATTTGACGAAACTTTTCTAGGTCACTAGATTTCGCTAGACGAATTTAACGGTGTAGTCCGTTTCGTCATCCGAGATCTGGAGAATTTTCTAGGTTTCTCTGAACAATTATGACAATTTATTATTATTATTATTATCTTTTTGAAATTCCATAATTTGTACTTTTACCCCTCCACTTTCCTTAATTGAAAAAGTGCCACAATGCTTTGAAAACTTTATAATTTCATCATTAAAAACAACTTTAACAAATACTACTATGACACTTAAATAATTAAGGAAGCCCTTGGTACACATATGCGTCCCTACGGTTACACATACCGTACACCCTCTTGGGACGGAGCGTTACAAATCCTATGAGAAATGCAAGTATGTAAACGCCTTATACATTTAGTAAATTTTTTCTTGTACAATTAGTGTAATCATCGTATACATTACAACAAATCCTTTTTTTTTTCTCATTAAAAACTAATATGAGCATATTTTTAATCCTTTTTTTTTGTTATGAAAATAATGAAAAAAAAAAACGAGATCAACTATATTTTCTATATTTTTTAAATTTGGGACGTTTATGACATAAACTTATACTAGGTTATTTATTATGTGTAAGCTAAAATTGCATTCACTAATAAATATAAATAATGGGAGGTTAGTGTATCAACATACAACATACATAAGAGATATTGGATAAAAAAAATAAAATTCTAAGTCGTATAAGAAATGCAAACTTGTACACTCTTGTACAGTTAGTACATTGTCATTGTACATTTAATATAATTACCTTGTACATATAATAAACCCTTACTTGTCTTTATTTTTTTTATTTATCCTTTAGAACTTGAGAGAAACTTGAAGGTTTACTTAATTGAAAGATTATTCTTTATTTATTTGTTATTCTATTTTTATTTTGTATAATTAACCTATATATATATATATATATATATATATATATATATACTTTCAAATGTGCTGCAAATTAAATACTAAAATGATTATCACTAATTTTTGTTAAATATTTAATATATTTATATTACTTTTTAACCTTTATTTGAGAGTAATGTAACTTGTAGGTAGTATTTTTAATTTCTATTTTTAAAAATTTCGGAGTTTATATAAAAATATAAAATATAAGCGTATAAAATAAGAAGATAAAAGCAGAAATCATAAATAAAGTTGTAGCGCCCCAAATCGGTCACGTTGACTCTCACACGTCAACCCGCGGAATACTCGTGAATGTCGGGTGTTGACGCTCCTCCTGTCGGGCGAGTAAGCAATGCGAGGAGACCTGCCGATACAAAACCTATCCCACTAACAACATCAATGACCACCTGAGGGTGCATATACGATTATAATGAGTAAAAATGGCCACTTAGATTTATTATACTCACAACAACATTATCCCAACCAAAATATACATGATTCTAGAGTTGATAATTCACTCTTATACAGCATATATTAAAAGTTTAAAACATTACAATGCATGTATCAGCTAAAACACCAAAACCCTGTGGTTCTTCAAAATCGGCCTCTAGGATAAAAATTTGTCTCCTCATTATTGCTCCTGTACCTGAAATAATATAATTCCCTCGGCAGGGGTGAGCTGTGCCAGTAGTGGAATCACACCCCCAGTGGTTACTCCCCACCCTAAGTGCATGTCACGATGATCTGTGTAAACACACGTTCAAAGCAATTAGAGTCTGCTTGAATGTGCAAATGACGTAATCCGTAATCAGAGTCCTCATGACTCCTTCACACTTGCCTAAGCCATGTATGAGAAACATTATTTTCAAAACAAAGGTATTTTGGTATGGACAACCCTCCCAATATAAGTAATTGGTGACTCGGAGTAGTCTATTTAGTGGACAACCCTCCGATGTATATCAATTGGGCCGACGCCGATGATTGATATTTCATATGGATTACCCTCCGATATTGTAATGGACACACTCCGATAATTATTATTATTAATCAACCCTCCGAAACAATTCTCTCAATAAACCACCTCATGCACTCACTCCTATTGTTCTAGAGTGCCCCAGTGCATATGGAATGCATGATGATACCAATTCAATCTGATTTATATAACTTTTATGCAAATATATATAACATGATATACATTTACATAATTTAATCACACAAACATGTTATGCAATTTCACAATTCATTAACCAAAAAATTAGCTCACGTGAGCTAATTAACAACCATGAGCAATTCGATTTGAATTACTCAACCAAACACATTATTTCACAAAAATATTTCGTGAACACTATTCACATGAACAGTAAAACCCTCGGGTTCTTGTTCCGCGACCGATATCGACATCGATTCCGCCCATTGAAACCCAAATTCATGGCCATTTAGGCCTTATACACATCAAAGCATAATTTATAGCACAAATTGTACATTACTTAGCCCAAGCGATCTGTGGGTACTGCAGTTTATGAATGAGCTCAAATAATTTCCAATAATTCGGTCCCAAGTTTTGGGACCGATCAAATAACCATTCAAGGCCTTAAACCATCCGAATCATCAATTAAAACACTTAAATCGAAAATAAACCAAGCAGGATAAAACCCCTACCTCACGAAGTTTGTCGAAACTCCCTAAAACCGGTGCTCACGCGTTGTCCTCGATCATTAGAGCGACTTTATTAACGTAGAATTCCGGCGATCCGATGCCGAGATCTTAGAGAGAATCTTCTCTCTCTAAAAAATAAAAAAAACCAGCAGCTACTGCCGATTTCCCCCAGCTCCTCACGTTTTGGTCCTCTCCCTTTTGAAGAAGAAGGCACTATTTGCCTTTTGTCTCATTCATTAACATTTTTATAATTCCATTTATGTCCCTAAGCTTGGATTTTTGACACGTGGCTGTCTAAACCGTTCGTTTTAGTAATTTCTCTACTCATATAACACTGTACATGAGTACATGTTATATGTGACTTTTTCACATCAAATATCGTTCTGACACCCAGATACTCGATACCTCGGCGATGCAAATTAAATCTCGGAGTCGATGAAGTCTACTTGTTAGCTAGATTTCACGAGATGATTCAAACGGTGAAATCCGTTTCGTCATCCGAGATCTAGAAAATAAATTTCGGATTTTCACCGAAATTACGGTTTTGCCATTTTTGAGAAAATTGGATTTTCTCGGGTCTTCTTATGAATATGTGTACATATATATATATATATAATCTAAAATATTAGGAATTTTTTAGATTAGTGATATATGTCAATGTATTTATAAGTTAAACATTAATTTACTTTAATATATTTATTATACAAAATAAAATTTAAATAAATAAAAATTTAAATTTTTTTAATTAAATAGATTTTCACATAATTGAAAATAAGTATTATATTATCAAATTAATTAAAAATCATAAATTAAAAATCATAAAATTGTTACATTTAAAAAAAAAAGATAGAATGTTTGATGGATTGGCAGGGGTCTTAGATTTAGGTGGGTGGGAAGGGTGCATGGAATGTTGGTGGTGGGGTTGGGTGGGAGAAAATTAATTTATTAAGGAGCATTTTTGTCTTATCAAGTTATATAGTCTTATGTTTAATTTTAGTAGTTTGATGAACTCTTTATTAAATACAAAGTCTTCTCTAACCCTAAAACATAATTCCCCATTTTTAATAATCGTGGATGGGTGGTGTTAGACCAACATGTCCCATCTCGATAAATGAGATCATGAAGTTAATGATCCGATAAAACCTCCAATAGCCATAAACTAAGGGGACTCAACCTGATGATCATTTGAGAGCAAATTCAAGACCTAACTAATCGAGCTACCCTAAATCTTAAGTAAATGTTAATTTGTTCCCTTATCCATCCATGTATTTATATATGAGCACCAAGTGCAATTAATTTATCAAATATCATGTTTTGAAAATGTATTATGTAATTGTTGAAGTTGTAAATGAAATGAAGTTTTAGAAATTAACAAGATCGAAGCAATGAATGACATGGTTACAAGAAAAATGGATCTCCGTGACTAAATATAACTTTATCATCATAACATAACCAAAGGTACCTATAGCAAAATAGAACCGCATTAAGATAATGTATACTTTTTTGAAATTTAGTATCGAATATAATTCGGGTTAATATTATAAGATGTTAATATTAACACATGTACCACAAACTTTGATATCCGATAATAACTACATTTTTTGACAATATAAAGTTCAAATAGTTTGGCCCTCGACATCAGATGCCTTCTTCCTCATCGTTTCCTGATCAAAATAATGGACAAGTAGAAGCCTTAAACAAGACTTTGATGTTATATTGGAAAAATAAGTTGAGGTTAAGTAAAGGAAAATGGGCAAACGATTTTTTTTTCTTTAACTTGATTTTAGAATTTAAAAGATTTATTTTTAACTTTTTTATTAGATTAATTTGTGTTATGGATTAAGGATAATCATATTACAATCTTAATTATATATTGTGCATACTAGTATATATCATTTATGAAATGGTTTAATATTAACTAATTATGAGCCTATAATTTTATCTTTTCCATTGCTTTGATAAGCTCATTAAACCAAAACTCAATTGTTCCTTTTATGCTTTACATATATAAGTAAATAGAGCTTTAGAATTACACAAAGGATTTAGTAGAACACTCTTTGAGAAGAAGAAAATATCCATCTTCAACCCTAGTTTTTATTTGATCTTGTCCCTTGTAAATTTCTTTTGAGATAAATGATAGTCAAGAATTCTGAATTCATATCAGGTATATTTTTCTACCCTGTACGAAATGATATGCTTCTTTGTTCAATAAAATTTGTATTTTTTCACAGAAACTTGGTTTTAAATTTGTTTGAAAACCGGTTTTATTAAAATTTTTGGACATTTGATTAAGAATCAAAATTAAAATTTTTTGAAACAATGGATCTCTAGCCCATGTCGGGCCCGAAGAGATAGGCAAGTCTGGCCCGAGTTCGATTGGCGTTGTGTTTTTCGATCGGCCAGAGATTAGCTGGGCACAAATATGGAAAATGGGTCATTTGGACCCGGCTGGAGGTTGAAGGTGAGTTGAACGGCGTCGTTGGATCTGGTGCATGCGCTGCGTGGGCTTGCAATCTTGGGGCGCTGATGCGGGCTTATGAAATTTCCGGACCGTGAGGTTTGGGCTGGCGAGTGCAGTCCGATGCTTACGGGCTTGTAAAGTGGGTTCTTGTGTGGGTGGGCCGTGTATGTGTGGAGCTGAAGCGGGGTACCGCGCGGGTCGCGGGTGGCGTGGGTTGGGCCTTTCCGTTTGTTAGGTGGCGGCGGGCGCTGGCCTTGTGAAAAGCGTGGCGTGGTGATGGCGTGGCATGCATGCTGACGCCCGGTATGGCGTTCGATGAACCTGTGGCCGGAGGGTAATGGTTTGAATTTCAAAGGTAGCGAGAAAGATGCTGTTTTATCTGACCACACTGAACCTTGCGAGGTTTTTAATTGAGAATCCACCTCAAGTGAATGAAGAGGATAGAGGTTCTCTCATGGCGTTTGATGTGTGGAAGAGTTCCGACTATCTGTGTCGGAATTATGTCATGAACAGTCTAGTTGATGCTTTGTACAATGTTTACTGTGTGAAGAAGGCAGCTAAGGAACTATGGGAGTCACTAGACAAGAAATATAAGACTGAGGATGCTGGTGCTAAAAAATTTGTCGTGGGCCGATTCCTATATTACAAAATGGTGGACTCGAGGCGTAGTCGGTCAATCCTAATTTCGGAGTTAATTCTTCATGAGATTCATTACGAGAAGGGATGATCTTAGTGAAACCTTTCAAGTTGCTGCTATTATTGAAGCTGCCTCCTGGAGTGGGACTTTAAGAACTACCTCAAGCATAAAGCGAAAGGAAATGAAGCATTCGAAAAATTGATTGTCGGACTTGAATTAGAGAAATGATAGGTGTTAAGGAAGAGGGGTTCATTTCGATGCGAAATGAGGCGTGTAGTGGAGCATGGTCGAGCTCCAAGTTCAAAGAGAACAACCAAAGTCGATGCGGGACCAAAAGGAGAATATCCAGAAGCGAAATTCCAAGGGAAGTGCTTCAATTGTGATAAGATGGGTCAAGTGGCGGATTAGCCAAGGCGCACTTGAGGAAAAATAAGAACGAGGCAAATGTGATGGAAAAATCACCTGAGGTTGATGGCAGTGGAAGCTGCTCCTCGTGATAATCTACGAGGAAGTGAACCTGATTGGGTCAAACCCAAAGGAGTGGTGGATCGATACTGGTGCAACCCGCCATGTCTGTTCGGACAGGAATATGTTCACTTCCTTCGACCTAGTTGATAGCGGGGAGAAGTTGTTCATGGGGAATTTTGCTACGTTCGACATCCGAGGACAAGGAAAAGTGATCTTGAAGATGACTTCGGGAAAGTCCCTGACACTGAACAATGTGCTGTATGTACCTGAGATCCGTAAGAATTTGGTTTCTGGTTCACTGTTGAACAAACACGGATTTAGGATGGTGTTCGAGTCTGACAAGGTTATCTTGTCTAAGTCAGGGATGTTTGTGGGAAAGGGATATGTTTGTAATGGGTTGTTTAAACTTAATGTTATGGTATAAAATGAGAAACAATGAATAAAGCAAGTACTTCTTCTGGCATTGTTGAGTCTTCTAGTTTATGGCATGGTGAGCTTGGACATGTGAGTATGGTTCTACGGGAGATTAATTAACTTCGTCATATTCCCACATTTTCAAATTGATAACAACGGCAAGTGTGAGACTTGTGTTGAAGCAAAAATGACAAGGTCATCTTTTCAAGCGATTGAGAAAAACATTGAACCATGGATATGATCCATAGTGACATATGTGATCTTAAATTTGCAGACAAGGGTGGCAATAAGTATTTTATTACTTTTGTTGTGATATACAGTATTGCTATGTGTATTTGCTTAGAGCAAGGATGAAGCTTTAGAAAATTTGTTTTCTACAAAGCTGAAGTTGAAAATCAACTTAATAAGAAAATTAAAGTGATTAGAAGTGATGGAAGTGGTGGTGAGTGCTATAGTTGGTGGTCTTGTGGACAACATGGGATAGACATGAAGTCACTCCACCATATTCACCTCGATCAAATGGTGTGATTTGACGTAAATCGTACATTAAAGAAATGATGAATCTGATGCTAAAAAGTTCTGGGTTACCTCGGAACATGTGGGAAAACTGTTTTTGTCGTGAATTACCTTTTAAATAAAGGTACCAGGAAGGATGAACAAAAGACACCATATGAAATTTGTGGAAAGAGACAGCCTTCCTATAAATACCTACGAATGTGGGGGTGTCTTGCCAAAGTGGCTGTTCCAACACCTAAAAAGGTGAAAATAGGTCAGAAGACCGTTGATTGCATCTTCATTGGCTATGCACAAAATAGTAGTGCTTATCGATTTCTTGTATATAAAATTAAATCCACGATATACACGAGAATCGATTATGGAATCAAGGAATGCGTCGTTTTTGAGCAACGTTTTTAAGTATAAGTTGAAGAGGGACCAAGTTAGTCTGCGAACATTTGAGACTATGAATGAAGATGAGTAGGGATCAAAACGAAACAAAGAAGAAGAGGTTGAAGATGAACCTCGGCGACAAAAGAATAAGGGCAGAAAAATCATTTGGTCAGTTTTCGACTTATATCTTTGGAGAGTGAACCTCGAGCTATAAAGAAGCGGTAGACTCTTTGGAAGGCTCTTCAATGAAGAAGCTATCAAAGTGAAATTGATTCCATCTTGCGAGGAACCATGCGTGGGAGTAGTGGACCTTCTCGGGTAGTAAACCACTAAGGGTATAAGTGGATTTTCAAAGGAAAATGAAAACTGATGGAACGATTGATAAGTCTGAGGTAAGACTGTAATTAAGGTTACAAACAAAGGAAGGTCTTGATTACTTTGATACTTATTCTCATTAACGAGAATAACTTCCATACGAATGGTACTTGCTATTCTTTGCATTCTGAAATCTTGAAATATCAAATGGATGTGAAGCTGCTTTCTTAATGGAGATCTAGATGAGAGATCTACATGGGTGGAACAGCACGAGGTTTGTAGCTCGAGGACAGAAAGAAGAGTTTGCAAGTTAGTAAGTCCTATATGGCCTTAAACAAGCACCAAAACAATGGCATCAAAGTTTGATAGCGTAGTCTTTAGCTAATGGGTTTAAAATCAATGAGTGTGATAAATGTATATATGTCGAATACAGGTAAATGGCTATGTCGTGCGTAATGCGTATGTTGATGACATGCTCATTATTGGTAGTGACGATGAAATGATCAAATCTACCAAGGCGATGTTAAGCACAAGGTTTGACATGAAAGATATGGGACTTGCTGATGTGATTTTAGGGGTAAAAATCTTGAGAACCTCTGATGGACTAGTTCTTGAGTCAGAATCACATTATGTGGATAAAATCTTGGATAAGTTCGATGATGATTACGGTGTGGCTAGGACTCTATAGATGTAAATCTTCATATGTCAAAGAATAGAGGAGAAAGTGTATCTCAGGTTGGAGTATTCAGGGTGATTGGGAATTTCTTAATGTACTTGATGAGTTATGCAAGACCGGATAACAACTGCAGCGGTTAGTAAAGCGTGAATGCACGAGTAATCCAAATGGTGATCATTGGAAAGGAATTGGCAAAGTATTAAGATACTTACGGTATCACTCGTGATTATGGATTGCACCACAAGATATCGAATTTGTATTGGGGATGCAGTGATGCCAAGCCCGGATATCGATGTGAAGAACTGAAGTCGACTAGTGGATATGTGTTCACTAGCGGGTCGCGACAATTTCATGAAGTCCTCGAAACGAAACTATAATAGCCCGATCCACTATGGAATCAGAATTCATTGCTTTGGATAAATGTGGTGAAGAGGCTGAATAGTTCTATGTAATTTCTTGGAGGATATTCTGGGTGGCTAAACTTTATGGCATTTATATCTATCCATTGTGATAGTCCGGTCGACAATAAACGATGCAATGTGATGTATAATGGTAAGTCTAGACACATCCGTCGCAGACACAACACCCTTAGACAACTAATCTCAGCTGGAGTTATCTCACATTGACTATGTAAAGTCAAGGATAATATTAACGGATCAGCGTAACAAGGGTTAAATAGAGAGTGGTTGAGAAGTCATCGAGGGAATGGGACTAAAGCCCGCTAAAAATGAAGAGTCAATACGATGGAACCACACCTAATTGTGGAGATCCCGATATCTAGGTTCAAAGGGACAACTTCATGTCGTAAAGGCTTGGTTTGGATCAACGTAGGGTTTTAACCTCTTTATCCATTCCTATGATGAAGCATTGATATATATTGGAGATGAGAGTTAGCTATGCTTTTAATGATTCTAATGTGTCAGGAAATCCGAAAGGAGTATTGAGAGTACTCATAGTTAAAAAAAAAATCACCTATGTGAGAGAGAAGAGGGGTCGCTTCAAAGGAGAATTGTATAGGGCACAATTCTTTAGAAACTCTTGCAGAACCAGGGAAGATGTCCATGGCCAAAACGGACATAACAGTGAGAACTGAAGAATGCTAGGGAGGAGTCTTGTGTGAGATATATCATCATTTATATAAACGACAGAGAGGTTCAAGGACATCGTGTCTACCTTTAGTTAGTAAAGTAAATATATTCTCATAAGGGAAGGTTCAAAGGATAAAACCTACCTATCCTATGCAGGCTCATTTATGACTCTATCACGGGAGTTAGTCTTGTATTTCTGACAATTCATTCATGTGGGGGATTGTTGGATTTTAAACGTTTGAAATAACGCGTTTTTTTGTGTGAATAAATTGTAATAAATATGTTTTAAAACTAGTAACGTTTTTTTTTTGGTGTGAATAAATTGCTTAATAAATATGTTTAAATTAGTAACGTTTTTAGTGTGAATAGAATTGTAATAAATATGTTTTAAATTATGTTTGGAAGCAGTTTGTATTCCGGTGTACAGAGAGCTTATTTATTGGCTGGGGTGTAGCTTTTGAGATACCGTTGTATTACTTGGGTGATAGAGTGAGGCTTTCTTAGGTTCGTTGGTATATTAGAATTTTGGGGTCTGATTTCAGAAATTCTCGGTTAGTCGTTGTATCACGGGAGGCGAACCTCGATTGACCGCAACCGTGTGTGGAAGCCCAGGTCGTTTTAAAGGAAGCGTGTTTCCACGGTTTTCGAATCATCACGTATTCATAGTCGGTTTGTTGAACGGGTTGTTTATTAATCTTAATTTCATTTTTAGAATTGCTATCTTACATGGTGTGTTATATTTATGTATTTATATAATCTCACATTTCTTGTGTGTAATTATTAACTTGTGGGTGGATCACGTTTCCTTATGAATCCTTTGTAATAATTGCCTTTTATTTTAATTGTTTTGATTGAAGAAAATTTTTGATTCTCTATGAATAAAACATATCAACACGCTTGAATTGTTTAGTTCAATGTCTTTCACGATTTCCTATGAAGCTAAGTTTAATTGTTATGTAAAACCGAAAATTCTAATTTTTCGAAAGAGAGCTAAAATGGTAATTTAGGTCAAAATTCGAAATTTTTTCTAGATCTCCCTCGAATGACAAACGAACTTCATCGTTGGAATCATCTCATGAAATCTAGCTACCACGTCGAATTTCGTCGAATTACGAGAACGATCGAAATTTCACGTTTTTCAAAACTACTTGGGTGTATGTCGAGATGCAGTATGACGGCTTGTGAAAGACATGTGATGTGACAAGAGTCATCTACTACATGTACCCATGTGACACATGTTGCATGACTAGTGAGATGATGGAGATGAATGGCTTATATTAAGCCATGTGTCAAAAATCAAAACTAAAGGACAAAATGAGGATTAATTGAAAAGAGTAAGTGAATAAGACAAAAGAAGAAATAGTCTTAACAACCCGTTCGGCAAAAGCGTGCGATGGGTGGATTTCGTATTTAGAGAGAGAAAAGAGTGACTTATCTACAGATTTCAGTGCGTTGATTATTCGGTTCTCTTAGACCAAGAAGCAAAGTTGTTCCTACGTGGCAAGGGCTCTGCGTAAGGCACTGATTTTGTGGGATCAAACCGACTCCAAGAGGTAAGGGATCTTTTCTACTTGGTTTTATTCTTTGGTAAGAGCTATTTTAATGGATGGGGATTTATTGAGGCTGGATGGCCGTGTTTCGATCTCGAAAATCTTTGAGGCAGAGTGAAGAGAAAATCCCCCTTATGTGGATATTGAGCAGTGTCGACCCTAAGGGTTCTGCGTTCCGTGTGATATGTTGACCTTGTGATTTTGTGTGGTTTAGGTGATTCAAAATGAATTGCTTGATTAGTTAATTAGCCAATGTGAGCTAATTTTGGTGTTATTGTTGTAAATTGAATAACATGATTTGTGAGTTAATTTTTGTTAATATATACATGTAAAATATATTAGCATCAATTGTTTGGAAATGGCATAATGCATTCCATATGCATCGAGGCACCCTAGATGGTAGGTGTGAGTGCATGACATGAAAGAAAATGAAAGAAAAGTGAAAACGGTTGTGAAATGAATTTGAGGAAGATTTCAGTGCCTTTGGAGTGGTTCAGTTCATCTCGAGACGGACCCATGGTACGAAAAATTATCCGATGGTCGCCTCGGAGGTAGTCTAATATATTTACGAGCTTCATTGAGTGTGTTTTTCAAGAACAAAAAACTTTGTTTTGAAAATTGTATTTTCTTTCGCATTTGACTTAGGCATGTGTGAAATTCGGTGAGTTCGAGACATGGGATTGGAGCATGTAGACATTAGTAGGATCATGTATTTGCTTGAGTGTGATTGGTTGTCCTTGTGCACTTAGGTGGGAGTAACCCATGTAGGGAAATTATCACTACTAGGCACGTTGCTCACCCCATCGAGGATCATTATTTAAGGCAACAGAGGTAATAAGAGGATCTACACCACTTAGAGCCGCCATGAAGAAAGCTCACTGGTACTGTATTCATTTTGTGTGAATATACTTAAAACCCCAATTTTGATATATGGTTTGTTAATATAATGTAAGAACTCTTAAATTATTATAAATAGTTGATGTATTTTATGAGTATTGATGTATGGACCCAAGTGACCATTTTTACTCATGTATAGGTCTCATAATATGAGATACGTATTCCAAGTAGTCGACTTTGATTATCAATCTAGACACTCTGGATTTTGGGGCATCACATGTTATGAGATGGTAATCATGTTATATATATATATATATATATATATATATATATATATATAGCAAAGAGTATATATATATATATATATATATATATATATATATATATATTAGGTATAGACAAATCATGAAATATATTATTTATTTTATACATTCTCTTCGTAAATCTTTGAGGGACATATTGAATTTTTTATTTATTTATTCCTTGTTTCATTGATTATTGGAAAGTTTTCAGAAAAAATACAAATGTAAAACCACATTTATTTGATAACTAAATAGAATGTGAAATGAAATATTCTTTGATTTTGTTTATTACTTTCATGTTTTATATAGGATTTTTTATGGGTTTTTTTTTTGTTTGAAGCCACTCTATGTTTAAACTACTCTTTTTACTTAATATCTCTAAGGGGAAGTATAAAATTTGTTTATGGAACAAAATTTAATCTTTAACCAAAATTTGTAATATTTTATTTATTTTTCACATATTGCTTTAGCAATTTATATTTGTACTACTGCGGATACTTATATCATACTGTGAATAAGATCATTATTATGATTGCAGACTGGTAAATTTGAGATATATTGAATGCTTATGAACTTGCCTCTCGTGAGTCCGAAAGCACATGTCAAATATTCTCGAATTTGGATGTTGCAATTGTTATTTCTCTTATTCAGGCATCAATTTTGCTAAGATTCATCGATTGCGGAAGCCAGTTCTATCAATGACTTTATTATTTGTGGGTAGGATTTTAGTTTGGTGAAGAGATTTCATTAAGTGTCATGAATCATGTAATTTTACTACCCTATCGATGAGAAATTAACGCATTTGGTTGTGACGGCTGATGAATTGCTCTTGCCTGTGTATGAGTCTTTTGTATTTTATAGACTGGTGATTTGGTGACCACTTTTCAGGTCATTCAAGGTGCCGAGAATGGAGTAATTTGTATGCCTTGCTTTACATGTATTTTTGACATTACCCTCTTATTTATTCTTCAACATTGAGCTTTCCTCAATTCTCTGTCATCACGAAACTTAATGGGACTAATTACAAGCAATGAGTTAAATCTCTCATGATGAATTTGACGAATATGAAACTAAACTTGACTTTGAAAAAGTCAAGCTCCTCCAAAATCATCAGCCGAGTTATGCAAAAGGAGAAAAAGTCCTATGAGGATCGGGGAGATTCTAACAAATATTGTTTGATGATACCTGGAGTAACCATACGGAGGACTCTATTTATGAAAGCATTCCCAAGATTGAGGAATGCAAAAGAGTTCTGATGTCGTTGGTAAGAAATACATAAAGTTCGAAGAACGAAGTCACTCTTCACCCAATTTCTATGATGAGACGTTTCTGTGCACGAGACACATTGATAAAACATTAGCTTGTTACAACAAAATTAAGACCATTGGTATGGAGCTCGACTCGATTATGTTGTTCGTTGATCACAGGAACTTTGCCTCGTAGTTTGATAGTATTAGGTCCAAAGCTTATAATGCTTGTAGTTACTAAATGGGCTATTGAAGAGATGATTGCTATCCTCGCTAAGGAGAAGGAGGATATGAAGAAGGGAAGGTTGAGGAGTATTTTTATGTTGACTACCCAAGAATAATATAGCTTCCAATGAGAAGAAGTATGCCAAGAAGCAGAATACTAGTGCCAAGGGTAATGGCAAGAATGTGCTTTCTACTTCCAATGCCCCCAAGAATGAGGGTTTTAAGGGAAAATGCAATTATTGCCACAAGTTTGGACATAAGAAGACAGATTGCAGGAAGTTGAAGGTCGTTTAGGAAAATAAAGGATGATAAGCAGAAGTAGTCCAACTAGTCGAGCGTATTATGTTCATGGGAAACACCGTGACGCCCCCAAAACCTCGGGGTCCCGTCGACCATCACAACCCGCAGAACTCCGGTGTCTCATATCATGAGACTCCATATATGAGTAAATGACCTAATAAGGCCTCACATCCATACTGCTATAGTTACCAAAACCATACATTTATATAGATCCAAGATATTACATCACTTTAAAACATATACAAAATCAGCTTGTTCTAATATATACACAAACATAACTGGGTTAGCCATAGTCCACCCACTTCATAATCCCAAATCTAAGGAGTGCCCTCCGCTCTCAGATCGTTTCAGACTCAAAGGGGGTCCCACGACCGGGTGAGCTAACGCCCAGTAGAGATAAGTCCTACAAGGTCTATTTCCCACCTAGTGCGCATGCAATTAGATCATTTCACAATAAACCAATAACCAATCCGTGCATACATGTTGTCCTATCATGGAAAAAACTACATGCATGTATGAGACTGACACTCTATATGCCCATGTATCGGTCAACCTTCGACCCACCACCCAATGGGTGCCAACGGGAAATCAATATCGAGTCGGGCCCCGACTCCCATCTCACCTCACTCGCAGTCTGCGTGATATTTATTTAATCGCTTCGCGGTCTTCTTTCGGGGCAATAACTTTCTGGGAATCTCATCGTAATCTCTTACACCCTCCAATCATTTTTCGGCTTTCAACGGATCGTCTAAACCAAGCTGTGTTTTTCACTTAGGGGGTATCTATCCCCTACTTCGCTACGCCTCATGTATTTCATTTTCCATTTTCATTTAACACTGTGGAATCTAATTTGACTGTCCTATTCTAAGCCCACAATTTCGCACTCAAATGTGTCAATCCAAGACTATACAATATCACCATGTAATGCGTGTTACCGCACACCAATGTAATGCAATTCGTACACTACACTCAAACCCATGGACTATCGTATGAAGACTTCTACATGGACATTCTACACCATACACTATAAAAAAGGCACCATGTCTTAATGCACACAACATTCCATATATCTGGGCCTAGCATCAAATATTAAGCATGCAAACATGTTAATATTCCATACATTCAAATCAAGACATCACATAAGCATGCACTACATCTTTTATATCATTCATTCATTCATGTCAACACATCATTCAAGCATGTATTAACATAATTCCAAATCCATTACTTAGGCAAGTAATGCTATAAATTCAATATCTTGTCATATGATGGTGTGTCAATCATACAATTTCAATGCATATAATTACTCCCATCTTTATCACACATATGTCACATAATTTCACATATTCAAGATGTCAATGAATTTATGGCATTAACACACACATTACCCATTCCCAATATAAATCCGGGCCATGCTTGGCCTATCAAATACCTTGGACTTAGTCCAGAAGTCCAGCTTTTTGTAAATACCACACAAAAACTAACACGTTAATTCCTCGTTTAGGCCAGCATGTAGTCCCAAGCATTTTTGCATAAACCGATTCGAAATGCAGAAGTTCCAGAAACTCGAACGGACCATTCCTCAAATTTCCGTGATCCATCCCAATGTTCAGCCTACATTTTTGCTAAGCACTTTTATTCAGCAACTCCGTGACTGACGTAGCTTCCAGAGTCCAAGAACGCCGACCCGAGGTTCGTGACAAGAAAGTTATGGTCGCCCAAAGTCGAATGGCTTAGCCTCACAAGGGTGTGCGGAATTGGGCACTCTCACATATCTCTCACGGATTTTGGCTGTCTCAAACACAATGTTTGCTCTTGATAATGAACTCATGAAATGTGTCACTACCACACAATCACAACAAACTACGTAACATACAAATTACTTCTAGCCAAACGAAACCCCGTAGTAAATTACACGGCCCCTAGGCATAAAATAACCGAGTAGAGGAAACCCACTTCTCAGAGCTAGCCTCTGCCCTTGCCTTCCGGTTTGCTCACCGCGGTAACACTCCTCCTTTCTCCTTTCTTTTTCCTCTCTTCCCATTTCTTCTTCTCTTTCTTCTTTCCTTTCTTTTCTTTCCTCCCTTTCTCCTATCCTTTCCTCCTTTTTTCCTCCCTTTCTCTTCTCCCTTCCTCCTCCTTCTCCCGCTGCCTCCCCACGAATCGAATTTGTCGCTCCCACTGAACTCCCATATTTATGTCTCAAAAGGGGTTTATGTATGATACACATGGCATGCCATAAAGCCCAACACGCATGCCACACACATGGCATGCTGCCACACACATGGTTTGCCATGTGTCCTACATGCGACAGTGATTTATGCAATGTGACACATGATGCTTGCCATGTGTCACCACATGGTTTTCCATGTGTCACCCACATGGCTCGTCATGTGTCGCCCGACACCCGCTAACTCGAATACGTGAATCAATGTCTCATAATCTAACTGGGTTCGACCAGAATAGATTTCTCATGAGACGATTCCAACGGCAGTAATCCGCTTCTCTGGCCATCCGAGATCTAGAAAAAATCTCTAACTTCTTTCTCCGACTATTCCGTAAATTACCGTCTACCTCTCTTTCTTTAAAAAAATTTAAATTTAAAATTTTCACGGTTTTACAATCCACACAAGTAGTTCAAGTTGTTTTTTTAGGAGTCATAGATTGCATCTTAGTATTAATCTTTTTTAATCAGAAATGTGGTGTTCATACCATCTATTAAAAAGAAATTTAATATCTATACTCATTTTGATAGAGACTTTTATTATGCCTTTTTTAGAACTGAAAAGTTAATTTATATCAAGACTTTTATTGATTGACAATGAAAAAAAACACTCCTTACGGAATATTTACGTATTGTGAGTTGTATAGTTTGCTTTATTTTTCTCCTAATGTTAATAATGTTAGTAGCACCAAGCATTTGAAATAGAATGAAAAGTCTTATATTCTTTAGCATAATCACTAGGTCATATTTCCAAATAGAGAATATCTATTTTGAGGATGATATCATGCTTTCAAGGGCGAGAGAAATCAGTGGTTCAAAGAATACGAAGTTTTTATCTACGTGCTCATTAAGCCTCTCCGATCTCTAGCCATGTTATCGACCAAAGATCTAGTAGCCAACACCGATGATGAACCAATTGAGGATGTAGATCCGCAGCCCCGCATGTAGTCATGGATACTTTGAGAAGGTCAAGGCGCTGTAGGCCCGCAATTTCGCATGACTACATCAGTTTACTCACAGACATGAGCATGATGCAGTGATGTATTAGGATCCGACTACGTACAAAGAAGTCATTGTTAGTCCTCAATCCAACTTCTGGATAGATGCAATGAAAGATGAGATGACTTCCATGTCACAGAATAAAGTGTGGAGCTTGGTAGATTTTCCAGATGGCTGCAGACCTATTGGGTGCAAATGGATGTTTAAGACCAAGCGCGATGCTAAGGGATAGGTAGATAGATATAAAGCAAGATTAGTGGCTAAGGGTTACAGTCAATGAGGATTGATTTAAGAGACCTTTCTCAGTGTCCACTAAAGACTCTCTACGCATTATTATGGCTGTAGTGGCTCATTTTGATTTGGAGTTGCATCAAATGGATGAGAGGACAACTTTCTTGAATTGAGACTTAGTTGAGGATGTTTACATGTTTCAACCTATTGGTTTTGAGGAAGTTGGTAAGGAACACATGGTTTGTAAACTCCAGAAATCCATTTATGGTTTAAAGCAGGCTTCTTGGTAGTGGTATCTCAAGTTTGATGAAGTTGTCACCGCCAATGGTTTTAAGGAGAACATCATCGATCAATGCATGTATAAGAAGGTTAGTGGGAACAAATACATATTTTTGGTTTTATATATTGATGATATTTGGCTAGCAGCCAATGATGCTGTTATTGTTTAGCCATTTTGATGTGAAGGATCTTGGGGATGCATCTTATGTCTTGGGCATACAGATACTTCGCGATAGACCTAGTGGCATTCTAAGATTGTCTTAATAGACATATATTGAACACATTCTGAAAAGGTTCAATATGCAATCATGTTATTTAGTAAAATTTCAATTGTAAAGGGTGGCGATTTTGAAGCTAATGTCCTCGAAATGATGTTGAGAGTTTAGATGAAAGCGGTCCGCGATAGTTGTGGGTAGCTTGATGTATGCTCAAGTATACGCAATCCTTGATATTGCTTTTGTTGTTAGCGTGTTGAGTAGGTACTTGAGTGATCCTGGTCAAAGCCATTGGAAAGCGGCTAAGAAAGTTTTGAGGTATCTTCAAGGTACCAAGGATCTCATGTTGACATATCGACATAACGACACTGTTGAAGTGGTTGGTTTTAGTGATTCTGATTATGTTGGCTATGAGGATGAAAAAAAAAGTCCAATTCTAGTCATATTTTTATGATGCTATTTGAAGGAGGCCTTAGGCCGTATCGACAGAACACTTACGACAATATGGAGCGGTATGTGGCGTGTTATGAGGATACTTGTCATGCAATATGGTTGCGGAACTTCATTTCAGTTTTGGAGGTTGTTCACTCAATTTCTAGACCGCTAAAATTGTTTTATGATAATTTTTTAGCTATATCTTTCTTTAGGAACACTAAGAGCACTTCTCGCTCCAAGCACATTGAAGTGAAGTTCTTTTTTGTGAAAGAGAAAGTTACAAAGTCCCTCATTTCAGTTGAGCACACACCTATGACTAGCATGTTGGCAGACCCACTAACAAAAGGCTTACCTATTTGTGTGTTTCAAGAACATGTCACCTGCATGGGATTGTTAGGAGCCTAGAGTCTTTGTTTTAGTGGGAGTTTTGCCTTTTCAAGTATTTTGTGAGGAAAGCTCATGTTTTTTCGTTATTACATGCACAGTTTAACGTTTGTCATTATCCTATGATTTTGTGTCATTTTGTCTAGATGAATGACAAAATGATGTTTTCTCTTTATATTGAATCAATACTCTTGTCATTGAAATGCTTATAGATTAGTAGTATTTGATTATGTACTATTTATGCATCCTCTCGGTGTATTAATTGTATATGATTGGTTATTGCTATGTAAATCTCTTGTTAAAATATTTGAGTTATAATTTTGATTATCACCTGATTATGTACGATTTATGCATTGTGTAACGCCCCAAAAATACCCTAGAAGTTTTATAATAATTTTATTATATATTCCATGTATGAATTGAGCAAAACTTGGGTTTTTCCAAGAAAACTGATAAATTGTGAAAAGTGAAATGAATGTAATGGCATATAATTAAATATTATATGCTAAAATGAGAAATTGATTGAGCTAGGAATAAACCCCAGTGAAAGAGTAAATTTGGAATTTTGTAAAATGAGGACCTAAGGGTCAAGAATAGAAAAAGTTTAAATGCTAAAGTAAATTAAATGATAAATGAAAGTGAAATTAAGACCAAAAATGAGTAAAATGAGAAATAAAATTTGTGTGTAAGCCATACATGGCCTTACACTTAAAATGACGAATAAGACCAAATGTGGTCTTAGAAGAGCACATTTGTGCATTTGGGCAAAAAACGAATTTGGGAGAGATTGAGAGGAAAATTACAGGAAAAGAAACTAAGGGGCAAAGGTGAGAAAGATCAAGATTATTGGTGTGAGATTTCTTCCGTTTCTTGCTTTTAAGTGATCAAGCATCTTGGTGAAGAAGATTCAAAGGATTGAGAATTATGAACCTAAACCCTAGAAAGTTGTATTTGATGTTTGGATTAGAAAAACCCTAATCCATCCATGGGTTATGCTCATGGTTGGTTTAGGATGATATTAGGATGTTATTGGGAGTGATTCCCATGTTTTGTTTTGGGATTTTGAGGATTTTTTGAGAAAATTGCACAAAAGAAGAAAATTGGAAAATCTGGGCAAAAACGAATCTATGACGTAAAGGAACCCACTTGTACGTGGCGTAGACCTACATGGGCATAGGATACCCTTCTGCGAGCGAGGCCGAGTGCGAATGGCACCCACTCGGGTATGCCGGCGTGCAAAGCTGTAGCGGCGAAGGCCTACGCCACGACGTGGCAATTCTGCACACCGTCGTAGCCTCTTGTTCACAGAGGGCAAAATTTTGGATTTTGTTCTGAAAGTCTAGTTTTTGTACACTGATAGTATAGGAACCCTAATAAATGACTAATGGGGGTTCAAATAATAATGAAACTAAATGAAAAACATACCGCACCTCGCCACCAAGGCGAAGCGAAGTCTTTGGACATACTTAGTGTCTTAACCTAAAACCGTTAACGAAGATTAATTGTCATTCACAAAAAAAAAAAATGTATAATAATTGTTTATCCACTAAGAGTGGCGTAATTGTTATTGAATAGGAACGGGTGAGGATCACCTAACATAGGACCGAGATCTAAGAAAGAGAAACGAGGGTCAACAACTTCGGTTAGTTCTTCAGACCTTTATTCCGATTCAAGTATTGTTAATTCTTTGTTCCACACTTAGTAATTCCCATATTCATATTTCAAGTGTTGGTGTTACTAAAAACACAGAATGAGTTATATGGAACAATTATATCGAGCATTATTACGTAAGTGCATATGGATTTGAAAATGTGATATTTGAAATGTTTGGCAATTAATTGCATGTGAGTGATTAATCGAAATGTAAACGAATTGGTCAATTCTTAACATCTTGAATTGAATTGATATACCGAAGGACCAACATGGCGGGATGCACCAATCGGCATTCCTCATGAAGGCAAACCGAAATTGTGCAATGTCCCACATGGCGGGATGCATCGATCGACATCCGTCATGATGGTGTATCAAGGCGCCTATCAAGGATCTTGTTGATGACGAATCAGCGCGAACTGTAGATATGTCGGACGTATTGCAGAACGAAGGATTGATGTTGAGTTGTTGTTGTTCCATTGGTGGCACGATATCACCCTCACATATCTCTATATCGAGACCCGTTTACGTATAATTTTCTTATAATTAACGATTCATATAATATTCCACGAGTTTGATGTACAATTCTTTTACACTTTTACATGCCAGAAATATATTAAAGTAGATTATTCCTATTATATTTTACAAAAATGCTTCTCAAGGCCATAGCAGGCCTTCTTCGTATCATGGCACAGAAGGAGCGCCATCTTCTCGGTAATACTGAAGGGGGTCCCTACGACGGGGTGAGCAAAGCCCGATAGTGATAATCTTCTACGAGGTTACTACCTAAGTGTTCATGCCATGATCAAACCCAGTACATTCAGTAAAAACTATGCGCGTTCTGCTCGGGATGTACGTAAATGGATGAGAATGTATTTCGCTATCCCATGTCACATGTGAGACCGGAGAAATCGGATTTCCTAAGGAAGGATAAAATGGTAATTTCGGGTCAAAAGTCAGATTTTCTAGATCTGGGGATGATGAAAGCGATTTGTAGTTGGGATCGTGCCGAAATCTAGCTACCGTCGAATTCGTTGGATTAGGATGGTCGGGAATTCCACGTTTTGAGGCGTGGGTGTCGGATGTGATAGCGAGTTATGGGATGCCACATGCCACACCAAAGAAGTGACACTTGGCATGGAAAGAATAGCTCTGGTCGCCATGTGTGGAAATGGATCCGTAGCTCAGCATTCATGTGTAAGTGGTGATGTCGTAAAGAATTAAGAAATAAAAGAAAATAAAGAAAAAGGGAGAGCCACATGTTTGGCTTAAGGAAGGTGAGGAGGAAATTTCCTCATTTTTGACCCATACGTTGAATGCTCCAAAAAGAGGAGAGAAAGTCAAAGAGAAAGGAGATAATGGGGAGAAATTGAGAGAAAATGAGAAAAAGAAAAGAAAGCAAAAGAAAAGAAGAAGTGAGGCAGCCTTGTAATTTTGAGGAAGACAGCATCTTATAAACTTTCGATTTCTTCTTGGCTGGTTGTTTGTGAGCGAGTGTTTGGAGATGGGGGTTTAGAGAAAGTGCGAATTTACCACTCTAAGATGGCTGATCGGACCCAGTCGGCTCAAGCAATTGCAAGAGGCAAAAGTTGGTGCAGCGTCGAAGTGCGTCTTAGTACGGTTGGGGTTTCCTACCGACTCCAAGGTAGGGAGTTTTCTCCTACTTGCTTTACTTCGTGCTTAAGGGGTTATGTAATGGATAAGGATTTGTTGAGGCACGGATGGCGTGGTTTCGGATTCAAGCTTTGGGTAGAGGTTAAGAAAATCCCTAAGTGTTTTAGATGATCCACGGTGTTTGTGTGATTTGCTTGAATCGTGTGGTGTTGTGTTATTGCCATGAAAATAACATGTTGTGTGAAATCGTGGGCTGTTCGAGAGACGAACCCATGGGTTGTACCTTAGCCACATGTGAGCTAGGATTTATGTTATTATTATTAAAATGAATAACATGATGTATGGATCTAATTATGTTAATATATGCATAGGTGATATATTAGCATGTGTTATATGTTGTGTGCCATTGCATTGCACTTAGGTGGGGAATAATCCAAGTAGGGAAATTCATTTCTTTAATTTCTTTCATAGTCGTGGGACTATTTTTTTAGGTACCGAAGACACGCTTGGGGATGGAACGCTTCCGGGTTTTAGAGGCGAAGAAACGGCCAAATCGGCCTTATCTTGTATTTTACATTTTCGAATTTTGGGCTAGAGACCCATTTTTGTATAGAATTGTAATTAAATACAGTTATAAATAAATGCTTTTGTATAAAATATACATTTATGAGTAGGATGTGTAGGCCCAGTGGCCGTTTTGAACATATATGGGTCTCATGGCATGAGACCGTAGATTTCCAGCGGGTTGTGGGTGGTCAGGTTCACGAGTTAGGCGTCACATCACGAGTCCTCACCAACTCCTCACACATGCAAATACCAAATGTGAAAAAACCAACAATGTTTTGTTCCATCAATGACCATTTTCAAAACAAAAGCTTTTTTGTTTTATAAGCGAAATATTGGGCGGTTTCCAATATCCTTTGCATTTCTCAAGTTGTGTGTGTTTGTGCATTTGTGGGCGCAGTTTTCGAGGTTTACATCGCGAGGATGCCATGCCAACATTTTGAACATGCTTAGGACATGCATATCCTAGCAGCGAATAAAATTTTGGTCTTTCACCGAAGGGGATCTACCCCCGACTTGCTCAAGCTGACACACATTTCATTTTCATTTCAAAACCATGACTCATTTTGGATGTTGTCCCATATTCTTAAGGCCAGATCATTAAACGCCGAAACGATGTCAGATCAGTATGTGCCCTCGTGATACAGCTGAACACCAAATATAGTCATGAATCTCTACCAGTATCACCATATCGTAGTGTTCCTGCAGGTATATAATATTGATATGCCATTTATCAATTCTCATGTTGTGGCGATGCACATATTGAACCGAAACTGCATGGATTATACTTAAATATGGTTCATGATTACCTTCTTCGTATGATATATGTCTGCCAGATGTTTGCGTGCGTTAATAAATCTTGTTCAACAATAATGTCATGCAACGCTCATGAGCTAAACTTCAGTGTTCTACCAAGTACAACGACCTCTCTCACATTGTTATGCAAATGATTGTTGTTAAAACGGAATATTGACTGACGATAAACCAACACACGCTGGTTTTAAACATGATTTCAACAAGGTTCTTATTTACTTATAATATCACAGCTATGACTGAATCTTAAATAATGGGTTTTCATGAGTCAGAACACAACAATTGAGCAGAAGTTATGAGTGTTTGAGTTGGAGACCACCACAAATATGGCCTAGCCAGCCAGCCACGGAAAAACATATATTTCGGTGGTTATATTTCACCCAATGTCCTCCAACGGTATATGGATGGAATATTGACTCAATGGAAACTCCATGAGAGTCCAGAACACCT
The DNA here is from genome assembly GCA_016808115.1 of Tetrastigma voinierianum. Classification (NCBI taxonomy): domain Eukaryota; kingdom Viridiplantae; phylum Streptophyta; class Magnoliopsida; order Vitales; family Vitaceae; genus Tetrastigma; species Tetrastigma voinierianum. Next base: position 116,565 of record JAEQBH010005479.1, on the reverse strand, counting down.
GAAAGCGAGGTTAGGACAAAGAAGTTATAGTCGTTCAAAGTTGGAGGCCTCACATGAATGGTGACCCTAACGGGCGACCTTGAAAAACATAAATTTTAGTAGGACATGTTGGCAAATTTGTCACTCCACGGAGTATGCATTTAGAATCTTGACTCAATGGTCTTTCCATAGAGTCCAGAACACCCTCAGCGAAGTTCGAATGAAGAAGTTATAGACCGGTCGAAGTTGGAGGCTTCACGCGTGAACCCTGACCCATTGCTTCTTGTGGCGGCTGCGGCTAGTTGGCGGCCGGCGACCTGGCCCGACGCCCAGGCGGGCCACAGCCGAGCAGCCCGGCGGGCCTGGCCGGCCAGCGGTCCTAGCAGCTGGCGAAGACCCTGGCCGCTAGCCGGCCGGCTCTAATCATTGGCCAGAATTGGAGCCCTGGCCCGCCCAGCGACCACTTCCCATGGGTTGTTCGAGTAAACGGACCATAACTTGGGCTATAGAGGTCCGATTTAGGAAATTCAAAGGCCTAACATCAAGTTCACTGATGTGGCTACAATTTACTTGAGGACTTACTTCCAAATTCCCTTTATTTTCCAGCCAAAAACCAGTCTTAATGTTAAACTAATCATTATGATCAAAAATATGGTAACTTATAAGTTAATGACAAACATTTCCCTTGGAAATGAGAACACCACCACACAACCCTTAGGGGTAGGAAATAACCAATGTAAGAAGACTGCCTCTTGGAGTTTGTAAACTCCCGTTTCTAGTCTCTTGGAAACTCTCTGTGCGGGAAACACTTTCTTCTTGATCAAGCTAGAGGCCATGGTGATGTGGAAAGCTAGAGAGAAGGTGGAGCTTCTCTCATTAGCTTTCTTGGCCCCTCTCCCTTTTTCTTTTTATTTCTGCTTTCTATCTTGGCCAGATTGTTTGAATTAAAGTCAAGTTTGGAATTGCTTTTGCCACATGTTAATAATGGCTCCTTAGATTTACTACTTATCGCCTTATCAATCTCGCTAGTTTTCTCGATCATGTGTTGCCACATATCTCTTATAGGTCCAGCCAGGCTCTTTGTTTGACACTTTTTGCATGACACGTGGCATAGTGTCGGCCACTCTACACGTGCAGGGGTGCTCATTTTCACTCGGTGTCTTTCGAGCCAGCGTAAATTCAGGTGTATAGGAATTCGAAAAGGTCGACGTGGGCTAGATTTTGCAAGAAAGGTATTCCAATGGTGAAGTCTGTTTTGTCATCAGAGATCTAGAAATTTTTTAGATTTTTCCCAAAATGGTTTTACTTATTAAAGAAAAATTGCATATTTTCAGTTTACATGTGAGCATTGTTTAAAATGTTCCACTTGGCGGGATGCACTAATCAGCATCCATCATGATGGGAGACCAAAATTGTTAAATGTGTAAACACATTACCGAATGACAAAAAGGACGAGATTCACCGAATGGAATCCGTCATGAATGTGAATTGTGTAGATAAAGTGAAATAACAAACTTTGATGAATTGAAAATGATATTTGTAAACTAAATACGTCCTTAAGAGTATATGTTTGAATCTCGTGATTTAGGTTCAAATAATTTATTTGCATGTGAAAATGCATATTTTGATGGCAAATCAATGATTATAAAGTGAAAAGCATGTAGCTTGAATAAACATAGATATTATTTACATTGATCATGAATGAAGTAAAAAATATGGTTTAATATAAAAGCATATCTTATATTAAACTGAATTTGAGTATAGAACCATATAAAACCCTTAAGCATGTGCTTAGGCGTGTGAACTAACTATGAGCAGGTGAGTAAGCGAGAAGCGAGATCAAGGTCGAGAAGCGCGAGTCATAGAGAAAGTTCACGGCGTATAAGTATACCGAATCATATGCATATCATTTCTTTTGAATATGTGATATTTGTGAACAAAGAGTTAATCTCGAGACTATTATTTGTATATCATTTTGTAAAGGCATGATATGCCATTTTGTAAGCGTATTGTGTAAAAGTAAATGTTTATGAGCCTACCATTTGAAATGCTTCCGTGTAATTGAAAACTCTAAAATCAAATGACATAAATAAAATGTTTGATAAGATAAATGAAAATGGTCGGAGTAAATCGAGCTCAGGTTCAGATCCGCCATTCGGGTCGGGTCGAGGATTCGGGTCGCGACACTTTTGAAAAAGGAAAAAAAGAAAAAAGAACAAAGATAAAAAGTAAATAAAATGAATTAACTTGAGCATCTGAGTTCAGTTCGGATCCACTACATTCGGTCGGGCCCAGGAAGGGTGTTACACATCCCTCATTAGTGGAATTAATTGTATATGATTGGTTATGGCTTTGTAAATCTATTGAGAAAATATTTGAGTTATGATTATGTTGTCCAAGTAGAAGAATGTTAGATTAATTTATTAATCATGGACTAAGCATAATCATATTACAATTTTAATTGTATAATTGTGCATGTTAATTATGGGTCATTTATGGGATGGTTTAGTGTTAACTAGCTATGGGTCCATGGTTCTATCTTCTCCCTTGCTTTGATAAGTCCATTGGACCAAAACTCAATTGTTCCCTTATGCTCTACATATATAAGTAAATAGAGCCTTAGAATTACACAAGAGGTTTACTAGAACACTCTTTAGGGAGAAGGAAAGATCCATCTTCAACCTCAAGCTTTTCTTTGATCTTGCCCCCTACAAATTTCTTTGGAGATAAATGACAGTCAATAATTCTGAATCATGCCATGTATGTTTTTCTACCTAGTACGAATTGATATGCTTCTTTGTTCAATAAAGTTTGTATTTTGTAACGTATTTGTTGAGTCTTTTGATTATTGATCAATTATTTTGGGATCAATAAATACTCTTGATTTTACAAAATAATCTTACATTTTTTTCTCATCATTTATTCTTTAAAAAACTAATATGGAATATGAAAAAACCAAAGAATAATTTTTTAGCAACCAACTAAAATATAATATGATCCTAGTGGTTTGTACTTAATACTTAACAAAAATAAAATATTATCTCATTTTTTCTCTACTAGCCTATTTTCTTTAAGCAATGAGGGGTAATTTTTTGGTCATTCTTGGCGTGAAATCACCCCTCTACACCTCTTCCATATTTTTCTTTCTCAATAAAATTAAGTTATTCCATGAGATTTGGATTTTATTTTGTTTTGAGTTGTCGTTTCCTTAGTGCGCATGTGATTGTCGTTGCCTTCGTATGCGTGTGATTGTCATTGTCTTGGTATGACAAGTAGTTATGTCGTCTTAGTACAACATTTTGGTTTTCATTGTCATGATGTGGCGTTTATTTGTATTTGGGTAGTTCAGACGAGTAAAGTATATATGATAAAAGACAAGAAATCAAATCAATGGTCATCAATATGCTATAAAACTGAAGTAATATGTATTCTAGCCATAATATGTCATTGTGAGCTCACAGCTTCTCAGATACGTAAGTTTGGTCAGATTCGTTATGTTGTTGTAACGCTTTGAAAATACCCTAATAGTTTTATAACATGTTCAGGGTGTAAATAAATTAAAATTATATTTAAGGTTTAAATGGCTAAGCAAATGATAAAAACCCATAAATTTTACAAGAACCAAATAAATATGGTAATTTATAAAAAGAGGACCCAAGGGTCATAACACAAAAAGATTATATGCTAAGTTAGAAATTTGATAGGATTTATTTTGTAAATGAAGTTGAATAGGAAGGACGAAGGGTAAAAAATGGAAAGTTAGGCCCAAAATGGTATAAGACAAACATGGTCTTATGAGAAGGGGTTTTCTCATTTGTGATTAGGGAGGCTAGGGTTCACGATTGGAGAGAAGAGAGAAGAGAAGAAGAGAATAAGAAGAAAGAAGAAGAAGAAGAAGAGAAGAAGAAGAAAATCTAGGTTTGGAACTTATGTTTGGAAATTTTGTATGGATTTATTGATTAGGAAACTACCCTAACCCTTTCTTTGGCTATGTTTGGGTTAGGAAAACCCTAACTCTTCAATACATGTGTATTTTGGTTGGTTCAAGTCAGTTTTGTGGTTGGTTTAGTTTAGTTTGAAGATTTTTGGTGAAAATGGCAAGAACCAACATTCTGAGGAAATGTGAGGGTGAGTATGATGCGAAAGTTGAGAGCAGTCTGATGTGATTTTAACTGAAGCGATGTTAGTCCGATGCGGGAGGTTGATACCGATACTCAAAAGTGTTTAATAGTTTAGAGGATGTTAAAAATCTGGGTCTTGAAAGTTGAGTACATCTTTCAAAGTGATTCAAAATTCGAGATGATGTTAAAAATCTAGGTACTAAAGAGTTAGTCACCGTGCTATGAGCTTTCATTTTTGTCTTGTTGATCGATTAATTAAGATAGAAAAGGGTCGATTACATGTATAAAATTCATATGAAAAATGTTTTGTACCTCGCCCTTATGTGTTAAGGTGATTAAGAACAAAATATCAAGCTCGGTAATACATATAATTGTATGCTGCTTAAGACCGAATAGTGAACGAATAGGCACCTCTGTTCAGCATTGTACCGTACCTTCGGGTACTTATTGGGTTGTGTCCCACTCATTCAATATTAGAGGTTTATGCAGGCAGACACATATATGTTGTATACATGAAATTAAAAGTAATAAGTTATGTTATGTGATCTATACGGACAAACATTTATATGATAAGAATCTGAATAATGAATAAAATAGTGCACAGTGCAGGAATCTAGCCATATTCCATTGAATGGCGATTGGTTCTTGCTTGGATATTGTTGATGTTTAAGTTAGGTTTCTTTCACGAATCCCCCAAGTGCAGTGAGCTTAGTGTGGGCATCCCGCAGCCCACAAATAGGATTAAAATGAGGGCATAACAATGCCTAAAATAAATACTTAGGATTTTCTAAGGAGGAGGAATTAGGGAAAATAAAGAAGAATGTGGAAAAATTCGGGTGATAAGCCTACCAAATAAGAACTCCTAGAATACCGGAGCTAATAATATGATTATTAATTGTATTGGAATAGGGGCTAGAGAAGAAAGCCCAGGTGATGAGATTAGGGTTGGAATCAAAGTGCAACAAGCTTTTTGGTTTGTTCTTCGACTCTCTCTTTTGTTTCCATTTTGCAGTTTATTCTCCACTTCTCTCTCTCTCTATTTCTAAAATGTTTGAATGATTATGAAATAAGTGAATTTTTTGAAATGAATTGCGATAAATTGCATATTGATTTGTTTTAAATTGATTTGATACAACTGATTGTGAAATGAATTGCACATAAAAAAATTGCATGAGTATTGAAAATGAATTGTTTGTATAAATATACATCTTATCACGTATTTTGCTATACAGACGGTTGAACGCCCTTAATAGAATGTTAAGCTGTTAAATTCGAGGTTAAGAATAGATTAATTTATACCAATAAGGGTCAAATGAAGCGATGTGCGCCGAGCGTAATGATCGTCACTCCGTCAAACAACCTAGTGGGACGTGTCGGTAGTGTTCCACAAAATGATTTTTAATAACGGTCAACTGACCAGTGAGGACGTGCGTGTTATAAAACCTTTTTATATCGGCCTCTGCAGTGCGTAGGCTTAGGTGCCGGTGATTCATTATCTTGTGCATCGAAAGCATAGGTTAAATTAAACCCAAAGGCAAAATGAAAAGAAAGCGTCAAATGCATGATTTGTGTTAGAATGATTTATTGCATATGGCGCATGATTGAAATGACCAATGGTGTAATTTGAATATATCTGAAATGAAAATATACGTATATGTATTGTCTGCGTTAGTCGTTGAAAAAATATATATACAAAGGCATTGATTTAGAAAGTGCATGATTTGTGTTAAGCGAGAATGGAAGAGAGGGCGTATGACGACTAAGCATGAAAATGCTTAGTGCGTTGTTTATCATCAGTGAATCTAGAGTGAAACGAGGTATGAAGGAAAAGACCGCAGCGATTCGAGTCGATACTCAAGGCCTCCACGGTTGAAGTAAAGCTCCGACCATGCATTCATGAAATATATTTGACACTTTTTGTACAAACTTTGATTTTGTTTTGTAAATATTTTGGTATTAAGCGACATAATGTCATAATGTATAAAGGTGTTAAAATTGACCAAATAGGCATGTAAATATATATTTAATGAAAATGTGTGTTAGAAACATAATGATGGGCTAATTGTGACATATTTGTGGCATGTATCTCTTGAAAATGAATTCCTTATTATATTTTTAAGAAATTGTGGTATACACTATTTCAAAATATTCATAAGATATATTGTAAATATATATTTAATATTGTTTTACAAGCTATTTCAAAATATTTTTATATTTAAAAATATTATAGACAATTTTAAATTTTATTATTAATATATATTGTATATTATACATACATTTTAATTTTAAAAAATTTGTGATATTTAAATATTTTAAGTTTATTATACATTGTGCTACATAGTCATAAAATATACTAAATATCAAAATAAATAATATACGTTGTGATGTATAGTTATAAAATTTGAAATTATAAAAATTTATAATATTTCTCCCCTAAAATTTTATTTTATACCATTTGGTGCATAGCTAATTAAAAGGAAATTGATTAAACTATATATTCAAGATTGTTTCGTTTATTATCATGTTGAACTCGAGATATTCTAATCGTTGTTGAATCGATCTTGATGCTCATAATAGTTTTATGAATATTTTATTTATGAATATTTTGAAAATTTATATAATACAATTAATTTCAAATATAAAAATGAATTTTTTTAATAGTTATCTGTCACAAATTAGTCACAAATCGGTCACAAAATAGTGAAGGAATTTTAAATCCGTCACAAATTTGTGACGCAATTCTTATTCCGTCACAAAATAGTGATGGAAACACAATTAAATGACAATTTTACGAATAATTTATTAGATTTGTAATAGAGATATCTATTAAAAATTCCCCTTTTTATATTTTAATTTGTAGTAGATACTATTTCAAGATATTCTAATATTTGAAAAATATTATAAAATATTGGAATTTTATTATTAATATATGTTGTACTTTATATTGTGTAATTTTTTTTAATTTTTAAAATTTGTGATATTTCAATATTTTAAATTGTATATATAATTTTACACTGCTAAATATTCATAAAATATAATAAATATCAAAATAAATAATATATATCATGCTACGATGTTACAAAATTTGACATTATAAAAATTTGTGATATTTTAAAATAAATTTTTATTTTAACCCCCATTGGGGCATAGCTAGTGAAGCAGCAATTAAACTATATATTCGAAATTGACTCGATTATATTCATTAAAACACATACTATTCCTATAAGTTGTTGAATCAATCTTGGCCTCCTTAATAGTTTTTTTTTTAATATTTTTTTATTTATGAATATTTTGAAAAAATATATAATACAATTAATTTCAAATATAAAAATAATTTTTTTTAATAGCTATTTGTCACAAATCGGTTACAAAATAGTGATGGAAACACAATTCCGTCACAATTTTGTGATCGATTTGTGACCATTTTGTGACAGATATCTATTAAAAAAAATTTATTTTTATATTTTAATTCTGTCAACCACTATTTCAAAATATTCAATATTTAAATATTATAAACTATTTGAAATTTTATTATTAATATATATTTATTGCTATATTATTGTAATTTTTAAAAAAAATTTAAAAATTTACTTGATATTTCACTATTGTAGAATTGTATATATAATTTGCTTTGTTACATTGTCATAAAAATTAATAAATATAAAATAAATAATATATATCATGTTATATTGTTACAAGAACTGACATTATAAATTTTTTGATATTTCGTATAAATTTTACCCTTTTATTTTAGTATAATTAAAAATTAGTTCACATCATGATGGAATTAATTAAATATTTTTTTATATTGAAGTATAGTTTGTAAAGTTAAAGTAAATTTTATTCTTGATAAATAAAAAATAAAGGAGATTAAAATAACTAAACATAATTTTTTTTGTGTGTGTGTGTGTGTGTGTATATATATATATATATATATATATGTGTGTGTGTGTGTGTGTGTGTGTGTGTGTGTGTGTGTGTGTGTGTGTGTGTGTGTGTGTGTGTGTGTGTGTGTGTGTGTGTATGTGTCTTGTGGCCTTGTAAATTCGAGGTGTCTCGTTGACAACCCATCAACTGCGAGATACGTGCCTCGATGTTCTGAGACTATCGTGTGAGTAAAAATGGCGAGCTTGGGCCCGTACATTGATACTCGTCAAAATTACATGTTATATCTAGATGGATTAAAGTTATTACAATACTCTTTGCAAAACATATATCAAATTTAAAGTTTTAGTACATGTTATACAAAATCGTCTAGAAAGCCCGCAATCAGAGCTTTCTTCTAAGCATGACCTCTAGTGAGCGTCGTCCTCTGTGCACTCCTGTACCTAAAATGTGATCCCTCGACAGGGTGGGTAAAGCCGATGAAGTGATAATTTCCTACATGGAGTTCTTTCACCGCAAGTGCGCATGTCATGGCAAATATAATCCTCAAGCAAATACATGATCCTACTTGAATATCACCATGCCCGATCAATATGAGTCCTCACCGACTCCCTCACACATGCCTAAGCCAAATGGGAAGCAAAATACGGTTTTGAAACAAAATATTTTGTTCTCGAAAACTTACTGCAATTTCGGTAAATACACATTGGACAACCCTTCAAAGGTGAATTCTTTAGGTAATTTCACGAAAGCAGTCCTTAGGTCGGCTTAGAGATGAGCTGTGGAATGACTCTTCAAGGCAATTCTTCATAATATCTTCCTTGAAATTCCTTTCACAACCATTTTAATTTTTCTTTCATTTTTGTGTCATGCACTCACACCTATCGTTCTAGGGTGCCCCGGTGCATATGGAATGCATTATACCATTTCCAAAATCTTCATGCTAATATATTTTTCATGTATATATTAACAAAATTAATTCACATAATTCACATTATTCAATTCACAATAATAACATCAAAATTAGCTCACATGGGCTAGTGCAAGTCAACAATTCATTTTGAATCACTGACACCTGAAAATCACACTTAACCAATCACGTGAACGGTGAAACCCTCGAGTCGGCCTTTGTTCACGGCCACCTGAAATAAAGGGATTTCTTCATTCGGTTTAAGATTTTGAGATCGATATACGACCTTCGAGCTGACAAGTCGTCCATAAAATGGGCTCTTGGCCCAGAAGAATAAACAAGTAGGAAAGATCCTACCTCTCTTGGAGTTGTTGGAACTCCACCAAATCGGTGCCCACGCGTAGCCCTTGCCGCGTAGATCGACTTTGCTTCTTGCTCTGTCAAGAACCGACGGTCCGAACTACGGGAAATCTAGAGAGAAATCACTCTTTCTCTCTCTAAAAACTGGATCTAACACCTACTACCCGTTTTTTTTTTCCAATTGAAGAAGAAAACTATTCTTCTTTTGTCTTATTCATTTAAACTTTTCAAAAATTTCATCCTTGTCCCTTAGTTTGGATTTTTGACACATGACTTAATCTAAGTCATTCATCTTCATCATCTCACTAATCATGCAACATGTGTCACATGGGTACATGTAGTAAGTGACTTTTGTCATATCACATGTCCTTCTCAAGCCGTCATATGGCACTCGACACCCGGTGCCTCGAAAAATGTGAAATTCTGACTGTCTTGGAATTCGACAAAATTCGTCTTCTTCTACCTTATTTGAAAACTTATTTCCTACTAAGGAAAAACATAAGGGATAAGCTAATACGGGTTTGATGGAGTCTGATGAATTCTTCTTTGTTTATGCACCCGAAGCTCTATCCTAGGTCTATTCGAATTCTATAATCGACAAAGCTTTCCGCTTCCTTGTTTGAGTGTTTTGGATTTCTCAACTTGATTAATTATAGATTATCTTGTTGTTGCTATGTTTTTAGAGTTTAATTTCAAGTCTTTTAACTTATCACTCAATTTTAGTTATGTATATAAGCTTCTATCCTATTCTATGTTTTTTTATTTGTTTTGGTCTTTTGGGTTAGATTATCCTTCTGTGCTTTTCTTTTCTGGCCAAGTGTACTTCTTGTCTATTTGGATAATTGATGAGTCCAAAAACTCATTAGATTTTGAATCCATTTTTCTGAGTTTAATATGAAAATAATGTTGAATTGTCTGCAGAAAAGTGATGAATTGACCTCAAAATTTCCACGATTTGCGGGAAAATCGAGCGAAACTCAATTTTAGCAAAATAAGAAGAAATCGACCTCTGTGAATTGAGGTCAGGCTGGGAATTTGTTGCGTAGAAGTTCAGTTCCGGCAATTCAAGTCACGACATCAACAATTTAGCTTTGGCGAAAGCGTGAACAAATTGGAAGTGTTCGCGACTTGAAGAAGGAAGGATTCGCGACAAAAAGAGGCATTAATTAGATTAAAGGAAGCGGTCGAATGAAGAAATTCATGTCGCGACTTCATTTCAATGTTGCGATGCCAAAACAAGAAAAAATGATGTCGCGATAACTGCGAAATTAGCGACAAGGACCTGTCTATGAAGCCATAAGAGATCTTCGCAAGTAAAGAAATTCGCAACTAGTTTTTAATTAAAGGGGTGAATTCGTATCGCGACATCTTTATGCGAATCGCGACATGAAAAGTGAAGCCTTAACAAGAGAAGAATGATGCTTCGCCAACCACTCGGTGGTCGCGACCTAAAGAAGTGACGAGAAAGAAAGGATGTCGCGACATCACTTTGATGTCGCGACACAGGAAAATAGTTGGAAAGAAAGAAATCGGTTGCGCGTGGGCTGAGATAAGCGATGCGAAGAAAGAAAATGATGAGGTGCGACATCACGTGAGGTCGCGACACCATAAAGAAAGTTATGAAGACAAGAAAAACACCAACGAGTGCGACCAAGAAATCAAGGTCACAACATGAAATCGTCTTACAAACAACAAAGTGAAATTGCGCAACCTAAAAAGCGATGTCGCGACCATAATTTGGAAGAATAAGAAGATAATAGTGTTGCGACATCAACTTGAGGTCGCGACATCAGCATTGAAGAAACACTGAACAAAAGATGTCGCAACATCACTTCGATGTCGCGACCACTAATCAAGGATTTTGCAAGATAAGTTTGGTTGCATGAAAGGGAAAGAGGTTCTCGGTAGTCGTTGGTAATCAAGGGATTCCATCTTGGCGACATCAACTTGAGGTCGCGACATAGAACAGTGGGTTGAGCTTTTATGCGGATTTCCACAGGTATTTTGGGGATTAAATCATATTCTTTTCTTTACGGTATAAATAGAGCTTCGAATAGTAAAGTAGTTTTCTCATTCTTCGCTCACCGTGAGGAAAAGAGAACTCGGTGTATATTTTAGAGTAGATTTTATTTAGTTTTATTTTTAGTTTTATTTTACGGATTTGAATCTGCGGCGTGCGAAGCGATTAAGAAATTTGGATTATTGGATTCCTATTATATTTTTCTTGATGTGCGCCTAGAAATTTATGAAATCTAGACAAATTTACGGAATGCATTTCTTTTCAGTTTATTGCAATTACGGTTGTGCGTGATCGGCGCTCCACATTTCTTGATTCGCAATCTGCCATTCGAGCCTGACTCGGCTGGATTTGATTTACATTTAGTTACAATCTTTCCTTCACAATTCACGAAATAATTTAGGTTAGTTTTACTTAATCGGTGTCGATTTTAATGGATAAGTTCCCGATAGTAGTACCTAGTACGGTTGAGAATGTATCTTGATGCGATATCGGGATGCCCTGCGAGTGACCGCAGACGGGAGATTCTGGCGAGTTGAGGCGTTCTTTTAAGGTATGTTAGGCTACCATTGACCAAACTCTAGCGACTCACGAGAGTTCATTTTGATAAATCCCAATTCGCTTTCGTAATTGAAGTTGGAGGGGTGTATTTAACAATATCGTATTAATTAAGAGTTCACCTTAATCTCCCAGTGCGTCTGATCCTGTGTTGGCTTAAGATCTAATCAAAGGGAAAGGGATGAATCCATAGATACGGAGGTTGAGCCATTTAAATGTGAGACTACGCTAATATCACGAGAAGGTGAAGTAAAAGTTACATTGTCAACGGGAAATGGGTGTGAAGTATTGAAAGAAAACACCGAGGATCTTGAAAGGGAATCTTGGAATACGGGTATTGGTTTGATCTTGTCTTGAGAGAATCAAAAAATGTCATCATTAAAGGGAGAAATCAATTCCAATAATTAGGAAATCTTGGACAAACATCAGATCCATACATAGAACAAAATGTGAATATAGTGCTGGAATTATTTACATTCCATTGAATTTCATTGATAGTTTAGATTTCTCTGATAGCAGTTCAAACCATTCTTTTATATACAATTTATTTTTAGTCATTCATTTTTGTTTTAGTTTAATTTGAGCATATTCAATAGTATAGATTTTAATTTTTTGTTGTTTTGATAAAATTTTCACCATGAGTTTTGAGTCGAATAGGCAACAATTTTAGTAGTTGGGAATTAGTTGACTGTAATTCTCTATCCAATCTACGTGGGAATGATACGGACTTACATTGATTACTACTTGTATGACCTATGCTTGGGTGTCATGAGTGAACCATATTTTTAATCCACCCAGACATTAAGAGAAAATTATTTTGTGCCAAGTTATCGGAAATGACATGGGTATAAGAGGGTGTAAGGCTCTTATATTTAATGTTATTTTGAGAAGTTTTAGTCTATATAGAAAAAGGTGAACAAGTTTTTATGGCGCCGTTGCCGGGGATTGAAAGAATTAATTAGATGAATATCCTGACCAAAGAAGGAAATACTAATTTGGACATTTTAAGAAAAGAACAAAAATAGCTTTTCAAATGGTAGCTCCCGTAGAAGCCCACTAATTTTAACAAAGCCATGTTGGATATAATTGTTTAAGTTTGACTAATCCTGTGTAATACGAGTGTGTTTTGATTACGGAAAACCTTTAATGCATAGGAAACGAGTTCGGCACGATTCAAACGAATCTTAGTTAGAAGAACACTCGGGAGCTTAAAGAAGACTTAAAAGTGAAGGCAGCGACTATGGCGAGAAGAGACATGACGAAGCAGAGGAGTGGACGGCGAGAAGGCCCCATTCTTGACACAATGGAGGATTTCTAGAGGCCTATTATTCGGGGAAGAATGATACGCAATCAGGCAAATATCTTGTGGATGCAAATAATTTTGAACTAAACCGACCTTAATTACAATGGTTAAACAACATCCAGTTTACTCGTCATCCTTTGAAGACCCCGAATGAACGCACACAGAAGATTTTCTCGAATGGCGAATCTGATGAAGGTGAATGGTGTGAGCAGTGAAATAAAGTTCCATCTCTTCCATTTCTTTGAGAGACACCATGACCCATAGGTATGAATCATTACACCATATGGTTACGGTGATACTTGGAAGAGTTGGTAGAAGCTTACTTGGGTAGATTCTTTCCCCCGTCGCGGAGAGACGAAGAGAGATAATGAGTACGAGAGGCCTATGTCGCTTGGGAAAGATTCAAGAGAGGTTCTTTGAAGAGGTGCAGATGCATGGAATAGATTTGAAGACCGGATGGACATAGTGTATCATGCTTTATTGATACATCAGAGTATTATCGATGCTTCATCTTTGTGGAGCATTCAAGCAGAAAAGTCTTTGAAGAGCGAGAGATCTGATGAAGATTTAGCAAAATGCAATATGAAAGCTCCATACGAGTTTTCAAGAGAGCAGCGAGGAGGAAGAGGAAATTCGCGAGTTGGCGAGATGACAACCATGGAAAACAAAGTTGGATGCCATAATGCATAGGATGGACAAACAAAGAGAAAAGATGCACCACTACTCATGAAATAGGAGGCGGAGTGGAAGAGAACTAATGAAAGAAGTGTTAATGTGCCACGAGGAAAAGAAGATTCTTATAGTCTTTGAGAAGGAGGTTAAGTACGTGAATGAGCAAAGAAGTTATCATTTCAAGCCAAATCCCTAACTGCCCACACACTATAATCAGCCTTTGAGAACCATGAGAATTTCTCATATGGTGGAGGGAGCCTTTACGGCCAGGCGGGCGGCATCTCAGCAAAGGGGATATGGCGGCCCATGAGGTTCCACTTGGCTTGGCACAGAGGAGTTGAAGGCATAAATGAATATCAGGGTTAGAGGAGAACCCAACCATTTGAAGAACAAATGCTTCAGTTCATGGGGGATAACAAGAGGCTATTACAATTCCATGAACAGAAACTATCGACAGGAAGCTTTCAAGTGCGATACTCCACGTGTTTGAGAAGAATGCTAGTGCCTCAGAAAAGTTAGAGGCACTTAGTAGGGCAACTAGCCATGAGATATGCGAGAGGAAGCGGAATTGCATTCCTAGTGACACTCGAAGAACCAGGCGCATGGCAATTCGGGTTAAAGTGGGAAGGATTTGAGCGACATGAGACGAGAGAAGAAGGGGCGAGAAGGAAGAAGAACGGCCCAGGTGAAAAGCAGAAGGGAAGTAATGACCCGGAAAAAGAAGGAAGGAGTACCAGCATATACACACTGCGATTACCATTCCACGGGACTTGAAGTCAAGAAGAAGAGCAGTTTTCTAAATTCTTGGATATTTTCAAGAAAATAGAAATAAATATTCCATTTGCAGAGGTGATCAGCCAAATGCCTCTTTATGCAAAATTTCTGAAGGAGATATTGAGCAAGAAAAGAAAGATAGCTGAGGAGGGTATAGTTAACTTATTTACGCTACGATTACCGTTATCAATGAAGCTCGAAGCAAAGATGAAAGACCTGGCGGTTCACCATTCCTGCTCCATAAAAATCTGAATTGAAAGCTTTATGTGATTACATTGTAGTATAAATTTAATGCCTCTGCTCCGATGAGTGCAGAGACTTAGTTTGGAGACACCCCACTTGACAATTACATTCTGAGATGGGCGATAGATCGATGGCACAGCAGAAGGCATTCTAGAAGATGTACTTGTCAGTTGGAAGTGTTTTAGTGGATATTATCATGGGTGGGAGGGAAGATGCAGAGTTCATAGTTGATGGGAAGGCCTTTCTTAGCAATAGGAGCTGCCTTGATAGACGTACAGAAAGGTGAACTGACACTCATAGTTGGGGATGAAGCAGTGCAGTTTAATATTAATAGGAGTCTGGAACAACCTAATGTAAAAACGAGACGATTGTATGGCTATAAGAAACAATAGCTTTCGATGATGGGTGAATTCGATTGTATCCATTCAGCACTCTATTAATGAAATTGAGATGAATTTTCCAGTACCTTAGAGAGCTTCGGTGTGAAGTGGCGTTGCCTTCAATTGTGTTTTAACGAGGAAGCAGTCTCTAGTATAAGTAAGCTTGATCAAGATGAGGTAAGCGACGAGAAGCGACAAACTCATGAGCGGGGAAACTAGTGCGAAGGGCTAACATTGAAAGAATTGCCTAGTCATTTAAAATATGAGTTTCTAGAACCAGAAAAGAGAAAACCAGTTATCATATCAGTTGCATTGGCTAGAGCGAAAAAACGAAGTTCTTTGGTAATTATGAGGAAATCTGAGGAAGCAATTTGCTTGGTCAATTGAAGATCTGAAGGGTATCAGTCCCTCTATTTGTATGCACAAAATATTGCTGGAAGATAATGCAAAAACTTCCTAATGATGAAAGAAGTTGTTTAAAAGAAGTTCAATATTAAATGCAGGTTTTATACGCTTATATCGACAGCTTCGGTAAGCCCGCATGTGGTTCCTGGCAAAGGTGGATTCATCAGATCGAAGAAAAGTAATTGAATCATTCCGCAAGAATCGTGATGTGATGGAGGGTGTGGCTGACTACGTAAAATTGAATATCGCGAACTTAAAGGATAATTTTCCCTCTGCCTTCATTATCATATGTCGGATAAAACGCTCCGACACCCTCATTTTGTTTTCATGGATACTCCCTGGATATAACCAAATTGCTATCAGACCAAGATCAAAGAAAACCTACTTTTACATGCCCATTCGGGTACTTTTGCTTTAGAGAATGCCATTCGTTCAGGTAACGTCTCCAAATTCTTCCAAAGATTTATTTATGTCTATATTTTCTCGATCTAAAGGTATATATATGAGATCTTCGGCGGATGATTTTACAAAGTTGTATGGATCCAGTTTGAACAATGCCCCAGATAACCCTGTGGGATGCGATTTCAAAGGTGCAACGACAAGAATCTGGGCTCAATCGGGAAAAAATGTCATTTTACGGTTAGTAAAGGAATCACTAAATACGATTTCAGAGCGTACTCGAGGTAGACCAGCAAAGTTTCAATTATAAGAAACCCATCACCACCCACTACAACATGGAATCGGGTTTCTTAGAACATGTCGGATTTATAGAAGATTTATCGTAGATTTCTCAAAAATTGCTAGACCACTACGCAGATTACCGAAAAGATGCTAAATTCTATTTCGATGAATCCCGCCAAAGCATTTTGAAGAAATCAAATCCAAACTAGTTTGAAGCTCCCATCATGGCAAAAAACTGCATTGAACAGAATTTGAAATCATGTGTGATGATTTTGCAAATGGGAGCTGTATTAGTATGGTAAAGACAGGCGTTCAAGGCCATCTACTATGTTGGGCAAAACCTGAAGAAGCACACAAGAAAATTCATTCTTACTAATTAAAAGAGATGTCGCAATAGTATTTGATATAAAAAGTTCAAAGCATATGTACTTGGGTCCTGATGTTATATACATCAATATAAGAATTAAATATCTAATGGCGAAGAAAGAAGCAAAGCCAAGATTGATCAGGTGGGTGCTATTATTGCAGGAATTTGATTTAGAAATAAAAGATAAAGGGAAGGGACAATGTGATAGCTGATCACTTGTCAAGAGTAGAGAAACAACTATACAAGAAGAAGGAAGAGAAATAGAAGAAAATTCTTCCATGAGCAGCTTATTTCAATTGCCACTCTAATCACCCCGGTATGGCCGATATTGTGAACTTTAGTCAGGAATTAGCCACGTAATTCAATTACCAACAGAGAAAAAGCTAAGGACTCCATAAAGAAAATTACATCCGGGATGATCCATTATTGTTTAAAAGAGGCGCCGCTTTGATAATAAGGAGATGTGTACTAAGGTGAGTAAAGCAATATTTTAAAAAGAATGCCATGCATCACCTTACGGAGGACACTTTTGCGAGATAAAAATGAATTCCCATAAAATTTCTAGCTTATCCCATCGGGCCTACGATTTTTAAGGACTGTTTTGAATGGGTTAAGTTGTGTGATCAATGCCAAAGAATGGGAAATATCGCTAGTAAAGGCATGATGCCCCCGCAAGGTATCCCGGGTGGTGCAAGGAAACATGTATGGGGAATGGATTTTATGGGACCTTTCCACTTTTATTTGAAATATATACATACTCCTAAATGTGGGATTATGTATCAAACGTGGTGGTGGCAAGAAGATGTCCAAAGAATGATGCCAATACAGCTTGTGGGGGTTTTTACAAAGAAATATTCTCAAAGCAGCATTTGGGACACCTAACTATAATTAGTGACGGAGGAAGCTATTTTGCAAATAAGGTGTTTAATAAACTCATGAGCAAATATGGTATCAAACACATTATGAGCTTGGCTTATCATCCTCAAACAATAAAATCGAAATTTCCATCAGAGAAATAAAGAAAATTCTGGAAAAGACTGTAAGTTCTAGTAGGAGAGATTATCTGCTTGATGATGCACTACTGGCATACAGACCGATTTTAAAACTCCCATCGAATGTCCCCATGCATCACTTCTTAGAAAACCTTGTCACCTACCTCTCAGCTAGAATGATAAAGCTATGTGCTATCAAGAAGCTTAATTTTGATTTTAAAGTCAAGTATGAAGATAGGCTACTCCACAAATGAATTGGAAGAGTTGAGAACAAAGCCTATGAGGTGTGGCCCATAAGAGAAACAAAAAATGGTATGATCAATAATTTTGAGGAGGGAATTCAAGGCAAAGAGATCGTGTCTGTTATTCAACTCCATACTAAGACTCTTTCAAGAAAGCTGAAACTAAATGGAGTGGACTGTACTTGATGCTGTACTGCCAACACACTTGGGGCAGTTGACACTTGTAACCAAGAATCATGAGGAGTTCAAAGTTAATGGTTAGAGATTGTGCATTACCTTGGGAAAAGCAATTGGAAGATAAACCCCTAGTTCTAACAAAGAAAATTGAAGAAATGTAACAAAGGCAAGAGAGAGTCCAAAATTAAAGACTAAAATTGAGCTGTTTCTTAGAAGGAAATCCACTACACTTGATTTTAATTTTTCTTGTTATAGTTTACAATTTCAGTTTAAATTTCTAATAGCTTATTGTGATTTTTACTAATTTTATTAAAGAGAAGTTAAATATTTTGTTTTACAAGATAATGAAGATTGTGCAAAAGGAGAGAATTTAAATCATACTTCAATCAAGATAAAGACCAAAAGGCGCTTTTCTTTTTCTTCTTGATTTGAATTTTTAAATTTCATCTTTAGATATAAAAATTTATTGAAAGTTTGTAATTTTTATCTTGTTTTGATGCTTAATCATAAATATGAAGCATGATAGCTATAAATTCTTGCATGATGTATGAGTTGGAAGCAGAAGTTGTTTGAATGGAAGTGAATATATTGAAATTATAGAAACAGTGTTTATGTTTGATCTAAACATTAATTCAAAGTGCAACCAAGAGTGCTGGATGTGAAGAAACAAAAAGTGAAAAAGTAACAAATAATGAAACTGAGGTCACAACCGGTAAATAAAGGAGGGAAAAGAACATTTTATGTTGCAACACACTTTCTGCCAGGATTTGAATTTCGTGTCAATGACATAAAATTTTGAAGTCAGATCAAGCTCAAGAGAAGAGTAAACTTCATCCATACTCAAAGAACAACAACTAACTGATATCTCGATTTGATAATATTATTGATCCGGCATTGTCAAAGATAACCATCGATCTCATTCGTACAACCATTAACGCACCACCCAAACCTTCAGCTTTCGCAACATTCACTAATACCTTGTTGAAACAAATGGTTAATGCGTAAACGTAAATTCATTCTGATTGTTCAATTGTTCATATGTCAGCTGAGAGAATGCATCTAGTAATAATGTCCATACTATATTTGAGTCTATAACTAAAGGAACCCATTTAATACTATATTAAAAATTGATTATCCTCATTCAGATCCACTTATCGGGAATTTAAAGAAAGAATAAATGACCTTGTAAGTTCCTAAGAGACTCAATCCAAGATAAAAGGATGAGAGAAACAAGGCACAACTAAGAGAATGGAGAAAAGGGAGACTAAGAGTAGCAATGATTCCTTATGTTATGAATTACGATTTTATGAATGAATGAGTCAAAACAAACCAATTCCATCTTTGTTCCATAAAGTCGTGGTAATTAAGAGTGGTTGATGGAAGGGAATCTGGAAGAAGGGTTAATTAGAACCCATCACCAGAGAAGCCCTAAGAAAAGGAGAAAAAGCCCAATTTAAGAACGACCTTGTTAACTGCCGAATCACTCTTGGAGGAGCTCAAGGTCTAGTGAACCAAATTTTGAAGCAGGAGCCGCAACCTTCAGAGGGAAGATATAGGATTTTAGATCAAGAAATAGAGAGTTTTTCTTGAATTTAGTTAAGGCCTTATTTAGAAGAAAGTGTATTGTACAAAATCGAAATGTTTTGTTATTTGGAATAAAATTCTCGTTGACTTACAAATTGATTGTTTATGATATCTCGAATTGTGTTTCGTGTCCTTTTCTTCTTTAGGAATCAATAAATACCCCGTTTCTTCTAAGAATGAGAATTTGGAAAGAATCATGGCTCGAATAATTAAACTGAAATTAGAGTATTGCCTCCGCTTTATTTAAATTCAGCTTAGTTTGCAAAATTAAAAAATTGGTTATTGCATGGAACAAAATACTGGTTAAAATAATGTAAGAACAGAATAAATACAAGTCTTGAAGAAATAATACACATTTAGTCAACAAAACTTATGAAACTTTGACAGAATTAGAACATCTTCCTGAGATTCAGAATTAGAGTCCATAGTCCTAGAACTTGTTTGATTGATTGAGGCGAAATCCTAGGTGAAAACAATATCAAGAAATGATAGAGGCCATCCTTGGCAAAATCTTGAGCTTTTCTAAGCTTCAATTTCAAAATATGCTTAGCATATTCTCTGGGCCTTTGATTTGAGCCAAATTAGTCTATTTCTTCAATAAACAAAGAATCGAAAAACCGAAATTCCTCCCTTGCAATAAACCTCGCAGCAAAGAGCCCACCTCTATCCACCCCGCTTTAGAAAAAGTTTAGTATAGCGGAAGAAACAAATTGGGGGAACAATATTTCCAAATTCTGATAATGAAGGAGTCAAGTAAAGAAGCGTATAGTGAAATAAGGAATAAGTTTTGTCTTCAGGGCCTATTTCCCTTGAACAATTAAGCTCGGGAGGGGTGTTTAATACCTAGCACCCTAATGCCAACTGTGCGGAGTTGCTAGCCCAAAGTTCTCTTCTAAGAGAAGGAAAGCCTGGTGAAGACAAAAAACATTGGTACTATTCCAAATCTTAGAAGAATAAAAGCAAAAGGAGGAAAGAACAAAGGAATCATCAATCAATTATATATGGAAATTGAAATTCCATAAAAGAATTCAAAAAGATGAATCAAAGCAAGATTGAGGAGAATCGCCAAGAACAAAGAAGAAAAAGGGTGAAAGTCGAGGCAATAAGGTAGAGAAAAGATGAAACTCGGGTAATTTTCAACCTATAATTTTCCATTATCACCCAATTACCTAAGCCCAACATTATGCCCAAAGACTTTATTGATTTTGAAGGTTGAATTCAATTTCCACATTAGTGGAGAGATCAATATGAAAAAACAAGCCTATGGGACTTTGACAAACAAATTAAGAAAACAATCTAAGATTAATCAAATCTCAACATGAAGATGAAAAGGATTGATGACCTGCACACACAATACGTATCAAGACTTGTAAAATAAACTGCTTTAAATACATTAGTTTATCAAGATATTTTGTGTTGTATATACCATGTCTTGTTCTGCATCAAACTCAAATTTAAAATAATGTTGGTATTCTTAATTCCGCTCAAAAAAGTCGAACGGAAAGATCAGTACGAATTAGAAAAATGCTCTAAAAATTTTTCTAAGCTTATTTGTTTGAGGACAAACAATTCTTTCTCTTCTCTTTGTCAAAGTGCTAAAATTTTAAGTTTGGTGGAATTTGATGAGTCCAAAAACTCATTAGATTTTTAATCCATTTTTCTCGAGTTTAATATGAAAATAATGTTAAATTGTCCGGGCAGAAAGTGATAATCGATCAAACTCCAATTTGCGTTAAAATACAGCAAACTCAAATTTTAGCAAAAATAAGAAGAAATCAGCCTACAAAGACTGAGGTCACAACCTGAATTTCGGGGCCGCGATGTGTTCGCTTCAAGAATCAAGTCACAACATCAACACCCGCTTTGAAGAAGTCGTCCAAATCAGTCAAAGTCTAGACTTATAAGAATCACAAAGAAGACTTAACAGAATAAAAACAACAGTCAATGAAGAACTCGTTCATTTCAGTCTAAAGTCACCACCTCCAAAACTGAAATGTTTTTCGAGTCAAGATAACCTATGTCAACAAAGATCTCCGTCATGGTCACGAGACCTTTCAAAAGAAGTCGCAACTAGTTTTTAATTAAAGGGTCAAATTCATGTCGGCTACGAAAAACAGGAATTGAAGCCTTACCAAGAAGAATGATGTCGCAATCCACTCATTCAGTCGCTAATTCTAAGAAGAGAGTCGAGCAGAAGAGGGCGGATACGCGACATCACTTTGATGTCATGAATCTAGAAAAAAATAGCCTGAAAGAAAGAAATCGCCTTGCAACGTGGAACCCGAGGATAAAAAGTCTTCGAAGAAAAGAAATGGAAAGAAAAGAGGCCTACATCAATGAAGGAGGTCGCGACATAAAATGAAAGTTATGAAGACAAGAAATACTAACAAAATTAGCGGTATCAAGAAATCAAGGTCAAGCAACATGAAGTCAGTTTTACAACAAGAAGCTGCCAGAATTTAAAATCGATGTCGCAATACGTAAGCCGGAAGAATAAGAAGATAATAGTGTTGCGACATCAACTTGAGGTCATATATCAACATTGAAGAAACATCGAAGGAAAAAGATGTCGCGAATATCACTCTATGTCGCTACCAATCGTGGATTTTGCAAGACAACCGTTGCAAATGTAAAAGGAAGAGGTCGCGACCGATCATGAGCCATCAAGGGGATTCCACGTCATGGCTAACACTCAACTCGAGGTCGCGAAGATAGAAATGTGCTGGGTTGGGCTTTTTATCCGGTCCCCCACTGAGTATTTGGGATCTACCATATTCTTTTCTTTTTACAAAAGATAAATGTAGAGCTTTCTTTAATAGTAAAGTAGTTTTCCTTCTTCTCACTACCCAAAGAAAAGTGAAAAGAAGAGGAACTCAGTGTATATTTTAGAGTAGATTTTATTTTAGTTTTATTTTTTAGTTTTATTTTCTGGATTTGAATCTGCGAACTATGCAGAGACGATTAAAGCTGGATTTTTAGTTATGTTATATTTTCTTCTGGAGATATCATCGGAAATTTATGAAATATAATAAATTTCTGGAATGCATTTCTTTTCGGGCATTTATTAACAATTACAAGAGCAAAGTGGATTCGTACTCCATTTCTTGATTCGTAATGAAAGACCGTAGTACAAATTTCACCGGATTTGATTTTACATTTAGTTACGCCTTCCTTCACAATTTACTAAGAATTAATTTTGTCTGCTTTACTTAATTCCAGGTCATTTTAATGGATAAGTTCCTGGCCAGTAGTACCTAGTACCAGCTTGAGGGAATGTGGCTTAGTCCGATATCCGTGGATGCCCCTCCGAAAGGGACACAGAGATCTTAGATC
The DNA here is from genome assembly GCA_016808115.1 of Tetrastigma voinierianum. NCBI lineage: Eukaryota > Viridiplantae > Streptophyta > Magnoliopsida > Vitales > Vitaceae > Tetrastigma > Tetrastigma voinierianum. Next base: position 93,582 of record JAEQBH010005479.1, on the reverse strand, counting down.
TCGAGAGTTGAGAGCATTCTTTCTCGGCATGTTCGACTACCATTGACGAACTCAGCTCAGAGTCTATTTTGATAAATCCCATCTGGCCATAATCAAGTCGAGGGTGTATTTAATATCAACAATCAAAGAGTTCACTTTAATCTACGTGTACGCCCGATCCCCGCGGTTAGCTTAGGACTAATCAAGGGAAAGGGATAAACCCATGGGGATTCGAGGTCGAGCACCATTTGGCGTAGTAGAATCAGCTAATATCCCTGAGAAGGTGTGAAGTAAAAGTTCTCACACAACAGAAATGGGTGTGAAGTATTGAGAAAGAAAAAATACCGTATCTTGAAAGAGAATGGAATACGTAGTCGGGTTTTGATCTGTCTTCGAGAGAAGCAAGGATATTAACCGCTGAAAAGGAGAAATCCATCCAATAATTAGAAATCTTGGACAAACACTTATCCATACATAGAACAAAGTAACGGATATAGTGTCGAATTGATCTGCTCCATTGTATTTCATTGATAGTTTCATTTCTCACAAGAAAACTGATTCAAACCATTCTTTATGTACAATTTATTTTAGTCATTCATTTTTGTTTTAGTTTAATTTGAAAGTAATATTCAATAAGAGCAGATTTTAATTTTTGTTTTGATAAAATTTTCACTCATGAGTTTTGAGTCCAAATAGTATGAAATTTTAGTAGTTGGGGTAGTTGATCTGCACTCGCTATCAATCGTGGGAATGATACTCTGGACTTACATTCAGATTTACTACCAGATGACTGCAATTGCGTACATAACCCGAACCCTTATTTTTTTAATCCTAAACATTAAGAGAAAATTATTTTAGTAGCCAAGTTATCCAAAATGACATGGGTATAAGAGAATTGTAAGGCTCTTATAGCTGTGTTATTTTGAGGGGTTTTAGTCTATATAGAAAAAGGCGAACAATAATCTCATGTTGGTTTTTTTTATCTAGGTATCTTTAAAAGATGACATTTTTGTTTGGTTTTTATATTGCTTTTTTGGATTGTTGAGTGTATGATGATCACATCCTCTTTTTCTTGGTTTTGAATGGTTGATTATGATTTTTATTCATGGTTGTCCTGATCAAACAAGTCTTTTTTTCAAGTGTGGTGTTGTTTAATCATTGAATAGGTCATCATAAATATTATTTAATTTTCATTGTTATGTTTTTTACACTTAATTCTTATGTGTAAATTTTATATTTGTTCATAAATTTAAGTCTTTCTCCAAATTTCTAAAAATACTCTCGACGAGTACCGTTTGGTTTTATATTGTTATTGTTAAAAACAAAGTTGTTTATGAGAAAAACATTAATAGTATTTTTTTTTTAATTTTAGAACAATAGTTATTTATTTATTTAATAATTTTTATTTTAGTAAATTTAAAAAATTTAATTAAAATTAAAGGGATTAATTTTATTCTGGCACAAGGCAACGCCTTTGAAAAATAAGTTAAATAAGATGTAGTAATTTAATTCAAATTTAGTAGCAAGATATATATAATAATAGTAATAAATTCATTTTTATATTTTAATTTGTATTAGACCGTAAAGCTCGGGAAAATTTTTATTTTCCTGAAAAATGACAAAACAGTAAATTACCGCAAGAGCCAGTGGGAAAAGTTGGAATTTTTCTAGATTTCGGATGATGAAACTCACTTGATCGTTGAATCGCCTCAAATCTAGCTACCCCAGAATTTCACCGATGGTCAGGGATTTCCTGAAGTGTTTTTCAAGGTATCGGCGTCTGGGTGCGCCACTCGCATGACTGGGCCGGTCGCTACACGGCGTGTCAGGTAATGACCCGCACTAAATAATACAAGTTGTAATTTTCTAATCGATTTGACTAGGGTTTGGACTAACACTAGTATGTGGACCAAAGTTGACTTTTTCAAGGATGAATAATTTGGTCGACTAAGACACCACTTTCCATGCGCCTGGCGATACGAGCCATGGGACCATTAACGCAAACCACTTTACTTCGATAAAAAGTTATGATTCCTGAAGTTCAAACGACAGTTGTTTTAGCAAAGGTCCGCCGGGGCTCAAGTATTTTACCCGAAGCTACCTTAAGCCCTATATATACATAGCTTATGCACAGTGAAAACCCTAGCACCAAACACTCACTTTGAGCTCCAAACCCTGTAAAACTCCCCAAAACCTGCGGAGCACCAACCGGTCAAGCTAACGATTTGCGCCGCTCGTTTCAACCGGGCGAGCCGATTCCGCCACAATCACTGTACATGCGCCCGGACAGGTGGGGAGGAGGACGCCGAGACGATCACGGTGAAATTTCACTTGCCGATCACGCCGACGCCCCGGACGGGGCCGGCTGGCGCGCGACGCCACCGGGTCACCGGCCTTTTCTGATTTTTTTCAGCCATTTCAGTCGACGATAGTCTTTTCCACTATTTTGGACCCTCTGAACTCATTTCCGTGGTCCCTTTTTTTGCATTCTCACCGCTTAAAGTTAGGACGAAACAAGTCAGTCGACGATTGATCGAGTTTTCCAGCCAATTACTAAAGAACTCGTTGACCAAGGTAATGGTAATCGATGAGTTCCTGGTCTCGGGCTTTCCATTGATATGCGTGGTTTGTAAATTTTGGACGCCGCTTTGGTTAGTTTCCATTTTAGGTTGTTTCGTAATTACCGGTAGTTTGACCGAAATAGAGTATCAATTGGTCAAATTTGGTAAAATTGAAGTCGATTAGTGAAATCGATGTTTTTAGGAATTATCGATTCGCCTAAATTTTCGAGAAATTAGTTCCCGTGAAAGCCCCACTCGGGGTACGCCTATAGCATACCGTAATTAGACCCGCTGTGAGTCCAATTGGGATGGCTTCATAGTTCTAAAAGTTATTCATGCCTTCTTGGCATCCCAATGTCGCTGGGTTCAATTATCGGAGCTTCTGTTGTATTTTATTTATATTACATGCATTCACGCCTGAGCCGAGACGTATCTCATGCATGACAAGAGACTGAATGTTTAGTCCAGAGTGGTTTATATGTTTTTGAATGATTTGGGGTATTATGCTGATATATCTATTGTGATTAAATATTTTATATATATACTGCCACTAAATGGTTGGTTGCATACAAATGTGATTATCGGTCTCATATAAACAAGTTATTATCATGTGAATTTTACTAACCTTTTAACCGTTTGGAAGTTTTATCAGTTCCCGGATGAGTCCGTGGTATTTTTAAATATGTTGAGTAATGCGGGATCGAGGTTTTAAACCACTTTGAAACCTATTGTTTCATACAGATTTTAGATCCTGTGAAATGATTATAATACGCATCGCTGGAAAAGTACTGTGGAGTAAGGAAACGATTATATATTAATCTAATGATCGTGAGGCTCGCAGTTTTTACCGGCTGCGGTTTGCCATGATGTCGCGGAGGCTCCGTTTACCTACCGCTTAGCTTATTAGCTCTTCGCTCGCCGTGAGGTTCAAGCCATCGACAGTGGCTTTGCCACGATGTCGCGGAGATTGGTTCCATCCAACAAAGTTATATATTAATTCCACGGCCGTGAGGCGGGGTCGCTTATCGGCTGTGGTTTGCCACGATATGTCGTGAGGCTCCAAGCCGCATTCGACTTATGATGGGTATATGGTATGCATTGTCAAGTCTCGATCAAAGTATACATTTCAATATTTATGTTTATGGTATTTTCATGGTTATTTTTACACAATAATACAAATTTGTCAATCAGGCGTTGTGAAACAGATTCAGTTTTAAGGTTCTTAAAATGGATGCTTGCTAAATTTTTGAAAGCATGACTTTCATATTGTCGGGCTTTGGTAAAGCTGGTTTGTGAAATGTTTGCTAAACGGGAACATTACAAAGAGTGGACGGGAGGTCTCAAGAGAAGAAATTCAAAATAAAAACATTATTTTCCATATAAATTATTCCACTCACGTAGATTTATTTCTCACGCTTATTGTTTTAATATTCGTTCCCAGGTGGGTTCTCGGCAGTTCTATAGGCCTACTCCTCGCGCCTGCATTCAACAATACCACTCTTCTACTTACGCCTGTAGTACTTACCCTATCCATCCGTCTTGTTTTGTCGGGACATATTTATTTTCATTTGTAACCCTAAATTTAGTCACTCTTAGAATGCCCGATATTAGTATTGAACTCATATGGGTCCTTATTATATGATGTGGTTATGACCTACATTTACAGAATTGGCCAGGATTGTTCTATATAATTGAGGTATTGTGGTACGCATGTTTATTTCTTTCTAAAGGGGTTCCATTGTGCATTCCCCTATGGTTCAGATAAAGTGGATTTCACTAGGCTGACCACCCGGAATCTTGAGGTTTCTGCCCGTCCTCACAGTTGTGAGGGCTACACATGGCATGAGAAGATGTGGTATAGCAAGGGCCCCTAAGAGCAAGTGTGGAAGTGACACTTGGCAAGATTCAAACACATGTCTCTTAAGTTTGATACAAGTTAAATTAATGAGAGGTAAAATGGGAAAAAGGGAAATAAGACATCATCTTCATTTTTTCCCTAATTTTCCGTAAAGGGTGAGAAGTGATTTTAGAGAGAGAAATTCTAACTTCTCTCTAAAATCTATGGCGTTCGGACTGTCGGTTCTCGTCGGAGCAAGAGGAAAAGTTGCTCTACTCGTCAAGAGCTTCGTGTGGATACCAAAATAACGGGTTTCTAACAAACTCCATAGGTAAGGGTCTTCTCCTACCCTTGTTAAATCTCGTCTAAGAGCCATTCCATGATTGTTTTGGGTAGAGTTCTTGGAAGGAAGGTTGTTCCCAACACAGTTCGGAACGAACCGTGAAAGATCTTAGATTATTTTTTGGTCTTCTTCAACCTAAGATTTGTTTCGTCATGATTCACTAAAAGTGTGGTTGTTTTTAAGCTTGAATTGAAGTTGTGAAGTTCGAAACCAAGAATATTCCTAAGGCTGAAAATGGATGCTTTTTGAAAATTCGTACGTGGATCCGAAATGGTGGATTTTTTATTTTTTTTTCAGATCATTTCGTTTGGGTGGTATACCGAATTCAGGCTGTTTTTAAGCTTGAATCAAGTAAAGTCTCAACTAAGAATACTGGCGCTAAAAGGGACGCTGAAATCTTGTCAGGATCCGAAATGCTCGATTTTTTTGTGTATAAATTTCTTTGTTCGTGGTATGCTGAATTCGGGTTGTTTTAAGCTTGAATCAAGTAATGAAGTCTTAAATCAAGAATACCAAGGTCAAAAGGGATAGCTTTGTACCTTGTTGTGGATCCAAATGCCGGATTTTTTTGTGTATCGCTTCTGTTTGGGTGGTATGCTGGAATTTGTGGGTTGTTTTTGCTTGATTGAAGTAATGGTCTTGAACCAAGAATAGTCCAAGCTCTAAAAGGGATAGTTTTGCATCTTAAGCATTGGATCCTAATCATTGATTTTATCAGGTATTACTCGCTTATTTGAGTGGCATGTTGGAAATTGTGTGAAATTGATGTGAGTATTATTTACTAGAGTATAAACATGCATGGTATGATTAATTGGAATTTATGTTTGATATAAATTGTCAATTGAGGCATGGGTTGAAATGCATGAGTGAATATGCACATACAGCATTCTTCACGTATGTAGCATGTAATAGGCAATGGCATATTGCATTGCATTTATGCATGCACTAGAACATTGCATGAGTATGGGTGTGAGTGCGATGATGATGTTAGGTCGGTCTAAGGACAAAGTCCTAAAGATCGCATGAAAATTTGGAGAATTTCCATCAGAAATCGCAGTCGCCTAATACTGCGGAATTAAAGTAGCTCATTTGAGAATGTCCAATAGCCATAAATAATGTCGGAGTATGTTCCATTAGTGTTTGAATTGCAAAACAAAACCTTTGTTTGGAATACGTTTTCATATGGCATCAGATAGCGGGAGGTTCGCGAGGATCAGTATCGGGTCATGAGGTAGACAAGATTCATGATATACATTTAGATTCCATTCTAGATTAATATAATCATGATCGAATGCTCAGATTCCTTGGTACCGACCATTGCATATGCACTTAGGTGGGGAGTAACCGTAGGAGTTTACCTCATCGAGCCATTTCACCCCGCACATTTCGCTACCAGTATACTGGCTGCCTCGTGGTTAAAGTCGAGATGCCCATTCAAAGTTGATCTCCACTGCATAGTAAGATTTCACTGAACTGTCCCAGTGGACAGCTTGGAAATGCATTGTGTATATTTGTTAATTTCAAATGGACACGTTGTAACACCCCAAAATATACCCTAATAGTTTTGGACTTGTTTAGGGTATATTAAAAACTAAATGGAATTGTTCGGAAATAAATAAGCAAGAACTTGGAATTAATACAACAGTTAAGGGTAAATTAATATTTTACTTCAATTCAAGGACTCAAGGGTCATAATTTAATAAGTTCATATGCCAAAGTAGGATTTGATAAATTGAATTGAGAATAAAATGAAAATGAGTGACCAAAGAGTAATAAAAAGAAAGATATTAGAATAAAATAAGGAAGAAAATTGTGAAGAGACAAGTGGCTTCATGAAAGAGGGAGGAAGTTTTCCGGAAGCGAATAAAGCAGAAAGATCAGCTGCGAGAATACTAAAATAAATATCTCTATTTTATTCTCAAGAAAGAGGAGCAAAAACTGACAAGAGAGAAGAAGAGAAAGGAAGAAACAAGAAGAAGAAGAAGAGAAAAGAAAAAGTTAAGTTAAGGAAAAGAAAAGAGAAGATCACGTGCATAACTATGAATAATCAGAAGGGAACCAGAAATTTAAGTATGGATACATGTCTTGGGTTGTATGGAACTATGAATAATTGTAAGGAACTATGAAATTTAAGTATGGATACATGTCTTGGGTTGTATGGAACTATGATTTTGTATAGAAAAGTATGGAAATATGGTTTGGTATGGAACTATGATTTTGTATAGAAAAGTATGGAAATATGGTTTGGTATGGAACTACTAAATTTGAGTATGGAATTTGAGTATGAGTGTAAGGAACTAGGTATATTTATATGAAAACTATGGGTGTATGGAAAAGTATCGATGTTTGTACAATAGTATGGGTTTATACAGATAGAAAGATGTATACATGGTTTGGAACCTCTATCTTGTGTATGGTTTGGGTTCGGAACTCCAACCTCATTTCTTGTTGGGGTTTAGCTGAGAAGAGCCTGAAGGTCTATAGATGTGTTTTGGGGAAGGGTCTAGTTGCAAGTTGAACCTTAAAATTCCCTATTTTGATCATATGAGCTTCTGACCTTAGAACGGGTTTTCGGGGCCGTAATAAAGATAATTTAGAAGTGAGTCCCCGTTATAAATCAGAGCTTACAATGAACTTGATGTTAGGCTTTTGAATTTCTAGATTCGACCTCTTGCATCAAGTTATGGTCCTTTAACGAGGCTGCCTGATAGGCCGAAGCGTGGTGTGTATAAATGTACGCCACGCGCGCGCACGCTGGCGCCAAGTAATATATGTACCTAAGTACTATATCGATCCATACGAGGAGAAGTGTGTCGAGTAATCGACTTTACGCTTTAAATATCTGACCTAAAATCGTAATGAATTCCGATTAATGCGGAAAACTAACTTCTATATTATTTTGCTAAATCAATTAATTATGAAAACTAGGGTTTTGGCCTTCACCAATAATTTGATGAATTTTAATCCTAAAATAAGTTATTTATTTTAATATTTCATATGATTTGAGCGCAATGGTCGATCATGCCTACAAGATATTTCTAGATATATCCGTCTATCTCGCCAATGGGGTGTGGCCACTCTGCCTTTGACCCTCGACTCCGAAACGCTTAAATGTATAAACCCTAATGCCACAATTGGAACCCGAGATATCTCTATTCCTCAATTGACCAATTGTTGCTTTATTCATGTCCCTAGGAGTCATCATCTCTCGATCTCGCACTTAGCAATGGCATGCCAAAGGCCAAACCCTAATATGTAATTATTGCAGAAATAAAGCAGCCGATAAAAATCATACTTATATTAAATAAAAATGAAAATTAAACTAATCCGCATATGCAAAGAGTTTGACAAAACCTCAGAACGAAACCTAGAACATCTCTATGGAAGAAAACCATCAAAAGAAAGAGAAAAGAGAGAGGATGAAAATAAACGATTTCGAGTGAAAGCCCTATCTCCTCTTCTTCAATCTTCTTCTTCTCTTCAAGCTTTTCCCTTCAAGATGTGTGCCCAGTGGTGTTTCCACCCAAAGAGAGGGCTTTCCCTTCAAACGCCCAAAACTGCTCAAATCGCCCTCTCGATCCCTATGGTTCGAGCTTTAAATCCTCCATTACGGGCTCAAATGGCTAAAATCCATCCAAAATCGACTTTAACGCCGACACAAGCTTCGCAGCCTCTCGCAACGCCGCGACGCTGGTTCTCAACGCCGCGACGCCAGCTGCAGTCCCCCGTTCGCTTCCACCAGAATCATAAACTTTGTCACATTTAACTCCGATTAGGTGTTTCGTACCGCGAAAGCTCTTGGCGTAAAATCTATCCATATATGACGGATGCAATATGAGCTCATATGATTTCTGAAAACGTCAAAATATTAATAGCCTCCGCTAAAGGTGCGCAATGTTTGTCGATTTTCTTCAAGTTTTGGAACTTGCATAAACTTCCTCTTTCTTTGCTCGAACTCAATTTTTTGTGTTCTTTATCCATGGAAAGCTCTTGAATTTTAGGAATTCATACATATAAATCTTGCTTCAATCGGGAGCCTGCATATCTGAAAACGCTCAAAATACAGAATGCTTCGTAGTAGTTATTTTTCCAAATTAATTTCAAACAATCTCTATCAAATGGATGACCTGATCATAAGCATGAACTTTTAGAGCATTAGGGCACTTATTTAACATAAAAACACTAGAAAAAATAACTAAAGTATAGGGATAAATGAGTATTTAAGATACTCATCACACCCCCAAACTTAAATTCCTCGCTTGTCCCTGCCAACACTCGTACCAAACAAAACAAAATTGAAAATGACATGAACTAAAAATAATGAGATGAGTATGATAACATGATTCCAATGGAAGAATCACTATGACAACACAATTTAGCAATATTAAATTTTCAACCAAAAATTTAGGATCCCTAAACTTTTAAACTTTCTAAGGAACATGGCAAAGCAACGCATGGTAAGCAAAGCAAATCAACCCCCCAAGTCCACAGTGACCTTTCCCAAGGAAACTGAGTGTAGGTGATAGCATGATCTTCAGTGTATAGGAAGGTCCTAGCACCCCCAAAACTTGTTTCCACAACCTATCTACTGGAAGAAGCGAATCAAGAAAGGATAAGAACACACCCTTTTATTCATACCAAAAATACCTAAAAATCTCCTAAATACCTAAAAATGAAGGAGAATTAGTGCTAAGAAGTTTTAGATAAGTGTTCCCAGAAGGGATCCATCGTGACTTCACCAATCAAGTTAAGGGCACTGTGCATTAGAATCTTCAAACTTCACTCTAACACTCAACCAAACTCAGTCTTCTAGGTTGTGGAAGGATCCATCTTCTGGTCCCATACGCAAGAAGTCAATGACTCCTGGCCATTGCTTAGTAAGTATTAGGGCTTTGAAAGGCCCTCGGATCGTGCCTCCTTGGATTCATTGATGATCCACTTATTCTAATTCATGCTCATTTTTTTGACTTTTCTTTTTTCTTTTTTCACTTTTTCATTTTTTTTTCTTTTTAGTTGGGGCTCAATGGCAATCCTCTTTTTGATTAGGTGTCCCATCACTTAGGTGGCTAGAATCCCCCAAGGTTATTTGAATTCAAGGCAAAGAGTCCGGGACCAAGGTATACAAGGGAGACCAAAAGTGTGTGTGTGATAGATCCTCGAGAAATAGCTTTTGTAGCACAATGGAGGTGATCTGCTTAAGTCACCCATACCAAGCAAGTACACAATTCCGCATCATTTAAAACCTAATGGCTCTATTCCTCTTTTACACTTGCATTTTTGAATAGTTGTGTTCAAATGACCTTCTACTAGCCAACAAGGCATCAAACTCACTCATATGAGACATAAATAAATAAAAGAAAGAATGAGTGCACATGTGCACAATAACCAAACAACTAACTAAAACAGGTAAGGAGATACAAAAGTTGAATTTTGGAATTTTTTTTTCTTAATATTTTTTTTCTTAATGATTTCTTGACTTCACCCCCCCAAACTTGAAATGAACATTGTCCTCAATGTGAAACAAAAGCAAGAATGGATAATGAGTACTCCCCTGAGGTTGATCAAGTCTCGCAGTTGCCCAATGAATATGGCCAAGCCAAGAAAGAGGTTATAAGAGGGGTTAGACTTAAGTCCAAATGAAGAGGATGCTTGAATATGGTTTTCCTCGCCCACCCCACCACTTAACTTCGCTTTCAACATTTTAGCTTCCAAAACCAGATTTGAATCCCCAAAAACCTGAAATTAAAAACTAAAACACAGAAAAACAAAATCAAGCAATTAAAATTCGGCTAAATAAAACTCAAACTAATCACTAAATAGAAAAAGAAAAGAAAACATTTTGTGCAAAAAGAAATCTTTGGCCGCTTCCTGGCTGAGACGCTCCGCTTTTTTCTCGAGTCCAAACAGATTCTACCAACTACTTGATTTTTCGTCGGGTGTTTTCATCTATCCTTCTCTAAGAGGTATAGTCAAGGCTCAATCAAAGAATCCTCGAGCACATAGTCTTCCACAATCTTATTATTTTTTTTGATTTTCTATTTTTTTAATTTTTTTGTTTACAATGGTTCCTCTCACATTGTTGAAGTGAATGATGTATCATCCACCTTGAATTTGAGATCGCTCGTCATTTTTCAATTCTTCATGCATCTCACCCCATAAAGTCATCTCTCCCGAAAGGTCTCTACAACCTCCTTCTTTACCTTTCATGATTCCGAGAAGTTGACTCTTTTTCATCATTTTCAACCAGTCCTCTGCGCCCGACTCATCCTCTCCACTTTTTTTAAGCATTCAAGTTCCGTCGTCACCTCTCACGCCACCCCTCCACCAAAGTCCATGTTCTTCCTTCTTTTCTTCATGATCCACAGGTGAGGTGCAGATGGCGAATCCTCATGTTGTCTCAAAGGACATTGTAGCCATATTCTCTTGTTCATTCATATATTTTGCCACTAGTTCTTCTATACTCATACTCTCCTCTTTCTTTAGTTTGCTCTTTCAAATGTAAGTCGAGTACTTAGCGCCATTGGAGCCATCTCTTCTCTTCAAGCTATCAATGGTGTATGCCGAATTCCAACATTAGCTCCTTGTCACCCCATGAATCGGGACTTGAGATGCTTCTTCACATTCAGCATGAACTCTTTCATTTCACCACTGCCTCATTTAACTTTGTCATTCTCTCACGTGGAGGTCGACTCTATATCATTTGGATAAAAAACTTGGTGCAACCTAACTTGGAGAGGAACCCATTTCATCCATTGATCTTGAAAGCAGTCGTGCCATGGCAGTCCGCTGAGCCTTCAACCATCCCATATCCCCAGCCTGATCCTTTCAGAATCCTACAGATCCCACATTTTCTATAGCTTGTATTCCATGAGGTGTTTGGGTGGTGGCTCCATCCAAATTATGATCGTCAAGCATGGGGTACCTCCATATCGAGCATAATCCATCGATGCATATGGTTGCCACTAATCTTGAGTCAGCTACTCTTCTTTGATGCCTACCGCCCAATCAAGCCGCATTCTTAGTTGTCGCTCAAGGTCGCCCAATGCATTTGTCAACCTCGATGATAGGATCCATCATGGATTGAAATGCTATAAAACAAAAATTAAAATTCAAAAGTAAAGTAGACAAAAAGGAAAAATAAACAAGACTAACTATATCCAAAGTAGGTAAAGCTATTTCAATCAATATAATAGCACCACTCTCAAGAACGGCGCGCCCAAAAACTTACAAATGAAGCTGGTGTGTATAAATGTACGCCTATGTGCACAAGTGCACGCGCGCCTGGCAATATATACTTGCCAGCACAACAACACATCGCCTTTTCCACGTCCACCCCACGCCCCCTCAAACATCATCCAGATATGAACAAACCCAACGAATCCATTGTCGGTCAGAAAACAATCCAGTATTATCGGTCGCCAGCAAACTGAACATATCACAAACTGATAACTTCATATTCCTCACTGTCAGCACTAGTTATCCCAGAACCCAAACAAAGTCACTTCCATTAATCAGAATCTCCAATATTGATCCACAACTGTTAGCGGGTTGATCATGCCTACAAGATATTCCTCTCGAGATATATCTCGCTTTCTATCTCGCCAGCTGTGGCTGCATCTCTCGCTTTGACCGCTCGACTCAAACGCTTAAATGTATAAACCCTAATGCCACGCTTGAACCCGAGATATCTCTATTCCCGATTGACAATTGTTGCTTTATTCGATCCCGGAGTCATCATCTCTCGATCTCGACTTAGCGAATGGCATGCCAAAGTCACAAATTCAACATGTAATTACTGTTGGGTAAATAAAGCAAGTCGATAAAATCATACTTATATTAAATAAAATGAAAATTAAACTAATCCGTACAAGTGCGCTAGGGTTTCGACAAAACCCTAGAATGGTAAAACCTAGAACATCTCTACGGGAAGAAAACCATCAAAAGAAAGAGAAAAAGAGAGAGTGATGAAAATAAACGACGGAGTGAAAGTCCCATCTCATTTTCTTCAATATCCTTCTTTTTCAAGCTTCTCCCTTTCAAGATTTGTACCCTAGGGTGTTTCCACTCAAAAGAGGGCTTCTCCCTTTCAAAACGCCCAAAACCGCTCAAAATCGCCCTCCTCTCGATCCCTATGGTTCGAGCTTTTAAATCCTCCATTATGGCCTAAATGGGCTAAAAATCCATCCAAATCGAGCCCCTAACGTCGCTAATGCCGTTTGCTAAACGTCGCGACGCCGTTTCGCAGCTGCAACGTCGCTACGTTGGTTCAACGTCGCGACGTTGCTGCAGTCCTCGTTCATTCCAACTTCGTGAAGGTCATAACTTTGTCATACGAACTCCGATTTGGGTGTTCTTGGTACCGTTGGAAAGCTCTTGAAGTGTAGAATCTATCCATATATGACTTCATGCAATATGAGCTCATATGATTTCTGAAAACGTCAAAATACAGTAGCCTCTCCTGCTGAAGGTGCTGCAATGTTTGCTGATTTTCTTCAAGTTTTGGAACTTGCATAACTTCTTTGTTTGAACTCCAATTTTGTGTTCTTGGTATCCATGGAAAGCTCTCGAAGTTTAGAATTCATACATATAAATATTGCTTCAATTGAGTTCATATGATAGTCTGAAACATCAAATACACAAGAGTCGCTTCCGTAGTAGTTTTTCCACCAATTTTGCACAATTCCATCAAATGGATGACCTGATCATGGGTATGAACTTTTTAGAGCATTAGGCACTTATTTAACATAAAAAAACACTAGAAAAATAACTAAAGCATAGGGATAAAATGAGTATTTAAGATACTATCATCAGCTGACTAGATGCGGTCGGTCGATTCGACGATTGGGTCAACTAGCCGGACAACAGAGTTGGTTTTTTGGGTAATAAATAAAGGGAATTTGGAAGTGGTTCATAGTAAATTATAAGTATCAGTAAATTGATGTTAGGCTTTACAATTTCTCAATTCGGACCCTGTGACCAAGTTAGTAAGTGGCACTTTTGCTCTGAAACGTTGAAGATGGTGAGAGTGTATGAAGGTCATGCGGCGGAGGTCGTGGACCTCATCTCTGACCCGAGTCGACGGACCTCATACAGCGGAGGTCGATGAGGTCGGAGAGACCTCATGCGTGGTCGGCACATACCTCATGCGAAGGTTAGCGAACCTCATGCGGCGAAGTCGATTAAATTCGGCCGGACCTCATGCGTGAAGTCGAAGTGGACCTCATCACGGCGGTCGTGACGCCACGTCGCGGCAGTCGAAGCGGGAGACCCGCCATTACAGCGGTCGATAGGGTGGTGACCTCGATACAGCGAAGACCGATGAGGTCATGCAGCGAGAGGTCAGCATACCTCATGCGGCGGTCGACCAAACCTCATGCAATAGAGTCGGCGGACCTCACGGCAGTCAGCGGACCTCGTACGAAGGTCGGCGAGACCTCATCTGTAGAGTCGGCCCGGACCTTGTCACATAGAACTCGACTCGTCGATTCGAGTCGATGCGTTAAGTTTGACTATGTATGACCTCGACGGAAGGTCATAGCCTCAAGATCGAACTCCGATTGGTGTTCTTGGACTCTATGGAAGACCATTGAGTCAGAATACATTGATATATGCCTGAGGAGGATATTGGGTGTCATTGAGGTGATAGATCGAGCTCGTCTGGTCGGGTCAGCTCGTCGGTTCGGTTGTTGATTCGTTTGACCTCCAGCCGGAAGGTCATAACTCCCTTCATTCGAACTCGATTCGAATTGTTTAACCGGACTCTATGGAAGCCCATTGAGTCAAAATACGATCTTATACCCTAAGGAGAGGATGACCAGGTGTCAGACCGGGTGTTAGAACAAGCTCAACCAGGTCAGCTCAGCCGATTCGGTCGACTCAGCTGGAGTTAACTACGTACTTGACCTCGGCTTTGAAGGTCATAACACCGATCGAACTCCGTTTCTGGTGTTCTTGGACTCATGACCCATTTGGAGTCAAGAATACATTCATATGCCTAAGGAGGATATTGGGTGTCAGACTGAGGTGTTGAATAAGCTCAACCAGGTCAGCTGTTCGACCCGGTTCGAGTCGGCTCGTGCGGGTTATTCGTGTGACCTCCCACTTGGTCATAACTCCTTCGTCCGAACTACGATTTGGGTGTTCTTAGACTCTATAGAAATCCCATTAGTCAAGGAAATACATTCATGACTGAGGAGGATATTGGAGTGTCAGGGCGGAATTTGTTAGACCTAGCTCACCGAGGGTTAGGTCGGCTACGTCCAGTTCGAGGTTGACTGCGTATGACCTCAACTTGAGTCATAACTCCTTCGTCAGACACTCTTGTTTTGGGTGTTCTTGGATTATGTAAATCCCATTAGTCGAAATACGTTGATATGCTGAGGAGGATATTAGGTGTCGAACCGGTGTTAGACTAAGCTACACCAAAGGTCGGGGTGACTCTCGTCAGTTCGAGTTATTCCCATTAACAGGCCTCAGACTTGGAAAATTAAAACGGCAACCGTCGAGCTACGACTTGGAGTGTTCTTGGACTCTATGGAAGCCCATTGGTCAGAATCCATTGATATGCCACGAGGAGGATATTAGGTGTCAGACCGAGGTGTTAGACCGAACTCACCAGGGAAGTCGGGTCAGCTCGTTTAGTTAGGTTGACTACATATGACCTCCCGACTTTACGGAAGGTCATAACTCCTTGCGTCGAAGTCGGTCGGTGTTCTTGGACTCTATTGAGAAGCCCATTGAGTCAAGAAAATACAGCCATACATGATATGATACAAGTCTGGAACTCTTAAGATCCCAAAAGAAAGAAATAAGAAAAACAGTAAGTAGATATGATAATCATAGTATATCATGCATAATATAAGATAGATACAAATATAGATATGATAAAGTATAAATGCGTTAATATAAATTTTTCATTATAGAGTATAAGTTTCCTGCACTCTAGAATGGGAATGGATCCGATAAAGTACAAAAGTAAAAGTATAAGTAACTAAAAATGTATAGGTATATGTAAGATATGATAGACTAATAAAGTACATGAAAATATAAGTTAACAGATATAGATATTAAGAATGAGTACATGTACAATGTCACAGCATAGATGAATATAAGAATGGTAAATGCGTACTTACGATAAAAATATAGGAATATAATATTATTATAGAGAAATATGAGAACCATATGAGCTACAGAGATATGAGAACGAATCTGATTAAAGTAATGATAGTATATATAGCATATACTGTTTCTAGTAAAATTATATGTATGGAACATATATAAGCATGGGTATATGACAAGTATAGAATATGAAAATGCAAAGTTAAGGAGCAAATGATTGTATATATCTCATTTGATTGCAGACCAAGCAATAATGACTCGGTAATATGAGATATGCGAACATGAAAATACATATGGAATATGCATAGAACCTAGTAGAAGGATAGATAGGCATGCCTATTAAAGGGAAAAAACAAGTGCGCAGCTTACTATAAGTTCTTATATGAGGCCCCGTTTGGGTCTGATGGCCTTGAATCCCCGTTTGGATCGGGGTGGCCAGAAAGGGTCACCACGGCACAACCGGGCCCTCATGGACCCTTTGTTTCATACGGTGTGGTATAGCGTTCATACGGTGAATTATGCGCCTTCGGACCTCATGGTTTCCTTTATCAACTTCACAAAGGTTTATGCGGGCATGGAAACATAAGAACAAATGAAATGTGAGGGCATATGACACAATATAAACCTTAACGCTGTATGCGATGATAGTATGACAAGTATACAAGAATCTGAAGCAAAGTGTCAGTGACCACGAAAAGTATATGAACAAGAGTACGGTATGTAGAAGAAAGTAATATGAAAAGTATAACGGGAAACGATATAAAGAAATAGTACATAAACCAGTACATGAATCTGATATATGAAATTAGTACATAGTAAACAATTACATGATAGCAGTATATGCAAATAGAACATAACAAATGGTATAGTATATAATCACCTTAGAAAAGTCATATATGTATAAGAATATGACATGCAAATAGGATATGTAATATGAACCATTAGAAAGATAATAAAATCAAATGATAAGTACTAGAATAAGAAATATATGATAGACATACTAAATGAAATAGTGGAACATACTATGAACGCATAGTAGAAATGCATAAGTGCTAAGAATGATAGAGATAAGTAAGATGACAATAGAAACATGAATACGATAAAGTATAGATAGGAGTTATGCCAAAGACAAAGAACATGTGACATGAAATAGGAATGTAAAGATGATAAATAATAAAAATTTATATGAATTTGTATAGATATATGAAATGCATATGTATAAGCTTGCGATGGTCACCATTGGTGGTTGTCCATGCTTATGTTCCCACTAAGCGTAAAGCTTAGCACGGGTGTTCAATCCGTGTAGGTACAGCGAGGCAAGGATAGAGGGCAGACATCCCACATCGAGGAAAAGCTGAGGCCGGCTCGAGAGATAGGTGCTCAATAGCTGCGCTTCCTTGATCTACGATGTTTTGTATTAGAAAGAAAAATGTACATGTATAAGTAAATGGGATTTCGGTATATGTGTATAGATTTTGATGGACGACACCCTTCGTAGTGGTAGTTCTTTTTGTAAATGAAAATGATTTTTGTTATTCTGAGAAATTGTTTGTATAACCCGCAGTCTGAGTTCGACTACGAGAAAGAAACGGTCGATGAGTCCCAATATATAGTCGGCCTTCGGACTCGTGCGGATCCGCCAATAAATTCGGATCGGGAATCAAACACACGTATTGAGATGATATATATGTAGGAAGTCGGTTGCTTTCTCTATATGTTCTGATTGCATATGAAAAATATGCATGTTCATATGATAACCTTACCGTGTGAACATATCCACATGCATGTTAAAGTGGAGTTGAAACCATACCCTTCAATTTAATTAAGAGATATAAAGGATGATGTTAGAATTAGTTGTATAAAATTTTGAGTGGGTAACCAATAAAAATAAATTACCTTTAAATCCATTTGAACAAATTAATTATGTTTGACATGTAATTTAAACTTGATTATTCACATTCAGAGATAAATATAAATATGAGTTCGGATAGGCAATGGATGTATGCTAGATTGGATAATGGATGGATAAGGTTGTTTATAATAAGGGTTGGCAGGTTTGTGGAATTTATAAATGCACATCTAGAATGTATGGTGTGAAAGATAAAATGTCCATGTAATCATCTTAGAAGTGTCAAAATAGGAATTATTTAGACGAGGATCTTACATTAAGGTAACTTGGAAGAAATGGATTTATGTGATTATTATCGTTGGTATCATCATGGGAGAAACCTATGTGCCTCGACTGATAGAACAAAATGTTGATTGAATTGATGCTTTTGTACCTCTGGAGCATGGTGAGACATTCAATGCAATGCGGAGTTTATGGTGTATGATTACTCTTGGTCCCTTTTTTTGGTCAGCTGAAATAGAAGAAATTAAGATCCCACAGCAAAACATCTTTTGATAATAACCAAACATCGAGCAAGGAGTGTGGAATGGGAACCCTTATGGCCATTCTCAATTATCTGCGGTGTCGAGATTGTTAGATTATTAAAAATTTGAACACCATATCTTTGAAAGGTGCTATAATGAAATTTATTGCATGATGAAAGAATTTACTTTAAACCGATAATCTAATGTGGAGATAGCTTTTATAACATAAAGAAGTTAGTGCGAGTTTGGGTTTGCTTGATTCGAAAGATTGATTGGTGAGAATAATTGTATATTTATCTTTACAGGGTGAAGATGGTGACTTAAGTTGTTGCAAGATTTTCTCATCCTCGTTTTAGAGACAAAGCGTGGATCTTCCAAACATAAGAAAAATGTTCATTATGAAAATGTACTACTTTCCTACTCTTTCCTGCGTCTCTGAGGGATTTGTATGCATCGATCTGACTGCGAAGCATAAATTAGCATCTCGAGAACAGCCACATGAGGATAGTGGTATCATACGTCATTGTTCAAACTCTCCTGGCAAGCATTTCAATCTAACTCATCCATCATTTGCATCTGAAAGTCGAAATGTGAGAGGTTAGGTTTGTGCACGATGGGTTCGATACATATGGGCGGTCAGTCGACAATATTCATGTTGGCACGTATTATTAACTCTATACAATTTGCCACCTTGGATGTGTATGAAGAAAGAGTATATGTTTTTAACTGTCATTGTTCCTGGGCCAAAAAATACTAAAAACAAGTTGGATGTTTTTCTGCAACCACTCATTGTTGAGCTGAAAGAAATATGGGAAGTTGGGGTAGAAACATATGATGTTTCTAAGAAAAGAAATTTTCAATTGTGGCTTTGCTTTCTTGCCTGGACAATAAGTGATTTTCCACGCTTTGAATGTGCTCGGGTTGAGTCTGCGAGAAAGTAACAACGTCTTGCCATGAAGAATTTAGATGCATTTTCTCTTACGAAAAGGAGGAAAAATATGGTTTTGACAATCATAGTTTTCGAGGAAGATCAGTATAGCGAAGGAATAAAAATGGTGGTTTAGGAAGGGACGAGTTGTTCAAAAAGTGTACCACCTATATGGTCGGGTGTGGACCAAAATTAAGCGAGTGATGATTTTGGAGTTTAAGAAAGCGACAAACTTGGTGGAGAAGAGATGAATCGTAGAATCCAAATCGTGGATGTGGTTGGAAAAAGCGAAGTATCTTTTGGGACTTTTATGATGAACTATCAATCTCGTGTAGCTGAATTTGGATGTTGCTACATTCAGAGAAAAAAATTTTAATAATATTTTTGCTCTGTTGATGAATCTTAAAAGGGGAAAACCAGGGATAATCTGAGTCTAGGGAAGATTTGAAGGAATTTTGCCTTTGTTACGAGTTACATCGGGATGAAAATGCAAACAAATTTCCTGGAAGCATTACACATTGGATAAAGATGGGAAGAGCAACTTTGTAAGTAGTTAGAGCAGAAATTTCAGATGGTTATATTTCTAACTTGGGGAGATGTGTTGATTTGAGTAGGAATAAGCGTATGGAATGAAGAGTGCGTTGTCGTATTTTTATACGAGAGTTAATTCCGATTACAGGCTGTGAGGTATTGCCTGCTAATGTATGGCAAGCTTTGACATAGTTGAGCATTTTTTTTAAAGATTTAACTGCTATAGTCATAATAGAGGATGGCATGAAACGTTTGGAAGAAGATATTCCCATGCTATGTAAGTTAGAGCGCATATTTCTACCAAGTTTTTTTGACTCCATGGAACATCTTCTAATTCATTTAGCTTATGAAACAAGAGTTGTTGGCTCGGTGCAATATAGATGGATGTATCTATTTAATGAGTGAAGTTTGAAAACTATTATGTATTGATACATATTAATAAAATTTATCTTATGTAATAATTAAAATCCAATTCTTATTTTAGTACCTTCATAAGTTAAAAATAATGTAAATAAACTAAGTTAAGTTCAATATATAATATACTTAGTTGAAGCTTCCATCATTTTGTACCATTATTTTCAACCTTCCGTATATACACGACATTGAAAAGTACCGCACAATAGTGATGGTTGTGAATTTGATTTGGAAGAAGATTAAGGATCTTTCCATGTATTTAAAATGTCTTGATCGATTATTGGGAAAAGAAAAACTCAGACGTTTAACTAATATGGAATATGATGCAACTCGCACGTACATATTGTTAAATTGTGATGAAGTAAAGCCATATATTCAGTAATTAACTAACTAGAGGATTCTGTATTCATATATATATTTTTAAATTTTGCAAAGCATAAATATAATATAAAAAATAACACTAAATTTACTTTATGAATATAGAATCTTTGAAGCAGAGTTGAGGCAATTTCAACCTCTATGTGAAGCTTGATTGATGCAAACTTGAATGAGTTTGCATTATGGTTTTTTGAGAGTATGTAAATAATTAATTTGTAGAATATCAAAAATGAAATAATATATAAATATTTCTATAAGCAAATTGTTCTTATAATTATTTATATATAGGCAAATCTACAATCATGCAACATCTCTAACCAAATGATCAAAGACCTTGCAAAATGACCACTTTATAGGGTGAAATCATTTTCAGGGTATTATGTTAATGGGTATAAGTTCCACATAGAGGAATGTGGTTCAAATAGTGGAGCAATGAATAGTGGAGTGTGCATAAAAAGTTCTAGCCACAGTGTAAATGAGATAGAGTACTATGGTCAATTGCAAGAAATTTTGGAGTTAAGGTACCACCAACTCTGATAAAAGAGAATTGTCTTATTCAAGTGTTCATGGTTTGATCAATCTAGGATCGTGGTACAAATTGCCCATAGTACAAACTTGTAGATATCAATAGTGGAAGAAATTCAATAAACACGAACCATTTATTCTTGTTATGCAAAGAAGTACAATCTGAAATTGTATTTTGCATCTTATCCTACTGAAGAGAAATGTGAATATTTAGTTAGTTGTTTGCAAAATAAAAACAGGAATTGTGCGGTACCAAGTCAAATGCATGTCTACCTTCTGATATGATGGCATTTCAAGAGGATTTATTGATCAACATGGAATTGATGCGACACTAGATGGCTTATACATCCAATCTCTAAGATAGAAAATGGTTCATTTGTTTTACATGGATAATCTTGAAATTGAGAAAAATCTTTGAATTGACATACTGAGTGAAGTGATGAGACATCGATGTGAGCAAAATTTGATGATGATGATGAAGACAACAGATGTAGAGCAAGAATTTGATGATAATGATATTAGAAGATAGTAAGGGAGACCAAGAATTATTGATGATGACGATGACTAAATAATTATATTCATATTTTGTTGTATTATTTCCAAACAATATATATATATATATATATATATATATATATATATATGGAATTTACTATTTAATGTTAGAATTAATATAAGAAGTTGTGTTAATATATTTTAATTAAATTTTAAGTATATTCACCATATGTTTTTTATAACTATGGCGACATACCGACCGCTGGGGTGCACATGGTGAGGATGTCCCTCGCCCCACCCGCTGTATCTCGACACGTGCTACGGTCCTTAGTTCTTTTTGCAGCATCATCTATTGATGGAACAAGCAGACTATTGATTAGAGTTAAAGAAAATAAGTAAAGAATTTTTCTATATAACTTTATCTTATGTATTATTGTGGGTGTTTTGTTGTGTATGTATGACATTGTTGTTTTCAAGTTTTTGTGTGTTTATGATATTGGTATCATTATGATTGGTTCTCCCATTTATTTTTATGTTTAACATTACTTTTTTTCAGGTTGGTTTCTGTAGATAGCTCTTTATTTCCTTCAGGTTAAGTAGTATCTACTTACATGCTTGAAAAAATTTGTGAAAGATAAGAAATAATTGCGTATAGTGGCAAGCATCTCTCAAGAGATATTAAAGACTTTTATTGGGAGGAGTTTAAGGTTAAAATATTTAATGTATTTTTGTGTGAATAAAAATAAATTTAATAAAAAGTTTCATAATTATTAATTTCTGTGTTATATTTGACAAATAAAAATATTATTATTTCATTATTTATAATTATTTTGTATTGCGGAAGAGGTACACTTGGAACCCAATGGATGAAGAGATTATTAAGAGTTGTTGGTGGCAAAATGTTAAAACGTAGTACACCAAACATGTCCATATTTGGAGGCATTCTAAGGATGGCAAGCTCGATTGTGTGACCCAAGAAATTTGGGATAATTGACAACAACATTGGAACACTGCAAAATGGAAAGAGAGAGCTCATAAATCTAAATAGAATCGTCTAAGTGAGACTGGTGGTCCTGGTACCAGTCTGACCAAGCATACGTGTGGATCTCGATCTATGATAGAGTATTCTTTAAAAATGGTAAATTATTAATTATTTAGTGCTCTAATTTTTAGTTTTTAGATTTTTTTTTCAATTTAAACTTTTTAAACATGTAATTACTAACTTATTGTGCTTGAAGACTGAAGAGTTGCAATGTCGGCCCAATAGTTGGGAGCTATTCAAGAAAGTGCACATAAAAAAAGATGGAACATTTGTGGATGTCAAGTCAAAGCAAGTGAATGTAGGTTCATCTTCTATTATTTAGTAATTTTAAAGTTATTTAATAATTTTTAAATCATAAATTTTAATATTAACTTGAACAATTTTTTAATTTAGAATCGCATGGAGGAGTTGGTGTCTTCTGCATCCCAGCCTTTAGATGATGGTTCACAACCTCCATCAGTTGACATAGACACTCTTTATTTTGAGATTGTAGGTGGAGAGAAGAGGAGATGTGTATATGGTCTTGGCTCACGGGTTGCATCTATCTATCATTCCTCCTGTCAGAGTACCAGGAGCTCTATAACTCCTTGACATCTGCGGCTCAAGTTAAATTGTGCGAGAGCTGTGAATAAGAAGCGAGAGATGGATAGAGCAATTGTTGAGTTAGCTTCTTTGAGAGAAGTTTTCATAGAGATGCAAAAACGAGATGGGAAGCATGTTTGGGGACAAATCAATCCAACAATTTAATGGATCAGGATCTTCTACACCTTAAGCTTGGTGATGACTTTTTTAATGTTGGATATGTAAAACATAAATGTTTATTATTAGTTATGCTTCACTTATATAACTTTTATTTTTTTATGTATACTGTATTTAATGTTTTAACATATGAAAGACATTTTTAATTATTGAATTTTAATTTTCTTCTAATTTTATTAAAATATATCAAAATATATTCTAATTAAAAAATAACATTTAATTTATAAAAATTATATAAAATATAACAATAGGACAAAAAATAATAGTGGAATAGTGACAAAGCGTTAGTAGCGGATTTTTCACCTAATCATCTGAATTGTGAGGATTTCTATCACTAATCCATCTCAAAATTATGACGGATTTTTATCACTAATCCGTCATAATTTTGTGATGGATTTTTTTCATTATTTCGTCACAATTTTGTAATTGATTTTTGTAACTATTTCGTGACAATTTTGTGAAGGAAATACCTTTCTATGATGCAAATTTAGTGATGGAAACTATTTCCAAACTATTTCCATCACAATTTTTTGAGGGATTTCCGTCACTAAATTTTGTGACGGAATTTTTTTCCGTCACAAAATTTAGTGACCACCAATATTGTGATGACGAAAATTTCATCACTAAACATGATTTGTGACGAAATTGTGACGGAAATTTTCATCACTATTATGGTTTTCTTTTGTAGTGTTTTACACTTTTTTATTCCAAAACTTTCCTTGCTAATATAATTTTTCTTCCCGAACTATTCTTGTTAATACAAATTTTTATCTTCGTCCAATTCAATCAATCGTTATAAATTTTAATATCTGATCAAATCATTCTATTACTTTTTAATAGCAGTTTATAATTTTCAAATATCATTAATAGATTAACATAATACCATTTTTATTTTATTTTTTCCATTAAAACGTTTGAAACCAATGAAGTAATGGATCATTCTTTAAAGTCATAAATTTTTTCACCAATTACCCACCTTCATGCCTATCCACCTCTATAATTGAATCAATGACACCATTGACTCTGCAAATCCCATTCATTATATTTCTCTTCGCATCATGTTGTTAAGATCAAACACCAACACCTTATCTTAGAAAATCAAGAATCATACCAACTCAATATCTCATCTAAGTGAGATGTACTAGATACAAAGCCATTAGCATCAACCATGCGACTATGAAGCCTAAAGGAAGACAGTCCCAAACCAGAAGATCAAATTCGATCCACCGACAAGACAATCTTCATGGTAATTTTTTTTTATTTATCATTAATTGAATTCAAGAGTATGTATTTTTTCAATAAAATAATCATCTCTTTTATATGGGTGTAAGAAGAAATTGATGGTGGGAAAGCATTAATTAATTTTCCACCTTTACATGGGCATAAATGAGGGTCATTAATTCTCCTTCAAGGTAAGCATAAACGTTGAATCACTACTAACTAGGTTTTGATTTCTTTCAAATTTATTGACATTATGTTGTTATTGGGTGTTGAAGATAAGATCGTAAAGATCGTGAAAACAATAGAAATTATGATAGATATTATAGAAGATTTGGGTGAGGCTACAAAAAAGTTATCTCAGGCTATGGAGAACAGGATTCCAAACCAGGATGCAAAAATCGTCGACGAATTTATGTTCCACTTCGTTGAGTATCTGTGAAGCCCCAAAACCGGGGTGTCCGTTGACTATCCGTCAACCCACGGAAAACTCATGAATGTCGAATGGCTTGAGCCACGACTCCTAAAAATAAGGCGAGTCTCCCTTGTATGCGGGAGCTACACCCCGAGGCTCACAATCCCAATCATCAACATCATCAGAGATAACATGAGTAAAAACGGCCTCTTGGGCCGGCCCATACTACAATACTCATCATCATACATCAACTATACACAATAGTTTCAAGAGTTAAAAATTTACTCTTTTACAACATATATTAAAATCTAAAATTCTAATACATGTATACATCATAAACCTTCAAAGCCTGGCCCAGCTTTCTTCAATATCTGACTCTAGGATGACCAAAGTATATGCTCCTGTGCACGAAAAATGAATTCCCTACGTGGGTGAGGCTAATGCTCGATGGTGGAATCACCCTAAATGGGTTACTCTCCACTAAGTATATCTGATGCTCAGTAAAACACACACTCAAGTAAATGCTTGATCTCGCAGATATTACATACCATCCCATGTCTAGAGTCCTCACATAGACTCCCTCACTTGCCTAGCCATGTATGAAAAACACTCATTTTCAAAAGCAAATCTTGTTGTTTCGAAAATACACTACGAACGATGTCGGTAAAAATATGGAGACGACCCTCAGGGTTAATGTGTTGGAGAACTTCGAAGCGGTCATGGTCTTCATTATGAAATGATCATGAATTTGGACCGTCTCTAACCCATTCTCATTCATCTGTGAAATTCATTTCACAACCATATTCAGTTTTCGAGGAAAATCCATGTCATACTCACCTAATTCTAGGTTACCAGTGCATATGAAATACATTATGTCATTTCAACACAATTCATATCACACATACAAATATATCATCATGCATATATTTACATAACTAACATAAAACATGTTATGCATTTCATCATCAATTTCACCAAGAATTAGCTCACATGAGCACAATTTACAACTTCTGACGATCGATTTGAATTACTTTCAATGAAACCACATTATTTCCACGAAAATTATTTCGTGAACACTATTCCGTGACAGTGAAACCCTCGGTTCTTTGTTCGCGACCAATCCTCAAACATCAGGTTCCACGCCGTGGACCAATTCATAACCATTTCCGACCTCACACATCACAATACAATTTATTCATAAATTATAACCTGAAACACCAACGTATAAAACTGTGCAGATTTACGATGGGTCTCCTACGAATTCCAACACTTGATTCAAGATTTGGGGCCAGATCAAGCAGATTCAAGGCCTCAACAACGAAACATCAACAAAGCTCTTAAATCAAGAGTAAAGCAAGTAGACCCCTACCTCATGGGTTTTCAAAACTCCTTCGCGACATGAGAACTTCTGCAACGTGAGGCCTCGTCGCGATAGAACAACTCTCGCGCTTCTTGCTCAGAAGAATTCCAATGCGTGGATGCGCGAAAACTTAGAGAGAAGCTACCTTTTCTATCTAGGTTTTACAAAATCAGCTCACTGTAAGTTCTCCTCCCCCTTTCACGTTTTTGGCTTCCTTTTTGATTTGAAGAGGATGACACTATTCGCTATTTCGTCTTATTATCATTTAACTATTCACTTAATGCCTTCAATTCTTGGATTTCCGACATTTGGCGCTATCTCGGTCTTCCATTTCCATCATTTCTCTACTCATGCCCAGCATAAGTAGCATGGTACGTATTATAAGTGACTTTCGTCACATCACATGTCGTTTTCTGGCCTGATCGCGATGTCTCAAGCGTGTCAATTAGACTATCTCGAATTTCGACGAGTCGACGTATTCTTCTTTGAGAGATAATTCCAATGGTGAAATCCGTTACGTCATCCGAGATCTGAAAAATTCGGGTTTTGACCGAAGTGCGATTTTCTACCACTGCTGCAATTGGAATTTTCTCGAGGTTTTACATTCCCCTCATGTAAAAATTAGTCTGAAGTGGACAATCACAATCACTCACATGCGTATACGCGTGCGTATATAAATGCGTGTAAATAGTCGTTTTAAATGTTAAGCAGTAGTAAATATCTTATTACACAAACAAGAAGGATAGGTGACTCCTCCACCCATAGTGCTGCCATAGCACCCTCGCTAACCTCACGGTCTTGTGCGCAAAAACATGATCCACGGCTATCAAAATGCTGCGGTCCCTCTCGAAGGTCCATCGGTGTCAGCCTCAATCTGCCCCCGATCCACCACATAATTTGGATCGAATTATACTTAGGAAGCATGGAGACGTGGAAATACCTCATGGACACCTAACATCTTTGATGATCAGTAATCGATCACATAGCAGTGCCTACCCTCTCGGTATCTCGAAGGCCCAATAAACCTGCGATGGCTTCAGCGCTTGTGAACGACCACTCCTCTCTTAGGCATCACCTTGAAAACGTGATCCCGACCTCCGAACTCTAAGAGATTGACGTCGTACATACGCATAGCTCTTCACTATGACTCTGAAATGGCGAGAAGGCAGCTATTGTATCAAGCTCACCTTCTCAGAGGTGTCTCTAATCAAATCAGGACTAGTGATGGAGCTCTCTCCCACCTCGGTCCAACCTAACGGTGATCTACATGGCCTCCCATACAATGCCTCATATGGTGCCATCTGTATACTACTTTGGTAACTATTGTTAGTAAAATTCCTTATGGGGAAAATGCTCATACATTTACACTTATGATCCGGACACATGCTATAGCGTGTCCTCTAACACCTGTGTATAATCCACACAACATGTAACCTTACAACCCTGCTTGGTGTGTGGCCCGACCTTCCCAGGTCACAATCAGCGACAATCCAATGGACCGTCAGCCTAGTCCATGTCATGAATGACATCCTCTTAGAGGCCCTTGGGCCTCGACAACACTAATGCAATTTCCAAGGGGTATCAAATCTCCGAGTCACTCAGGCTCCTATCACTCAACTCTAAGTCTACGTGATAACCATGTTCGGTAATGTTTCATCTGAGTCACTCCAGGCTCTATCACTGGAAACTCTGAGTCTTCTTGATAACATGGCTGTGTGTTTTCTCTCTGGGAACAACGAACTTTTGACCTACCTTGTGAGCCTCTTACATCCATCTGAAATTTGAATATCTCACGGGTCTCTTACACCCACCCGAAGATTTTGGATAAACTCCTGGTCTTTACACCCACATAAATTTTGATTTCTCCACGGGTCTGCACTACAGTGAGATACCTCCTCGAATTAATTACACGCTGAAGTCGGGTTATCTCTCGGGTTTCTTACACCTGAGAAGTGGG
The DNA here is from genome assembly GCA_016808115.1 of Tetrastigma voinierianum. Taxonomy (NCBI): domain Eukaryota; kingdom Viridiplantae; phylum Streptophyta; class Magnoliopsida; order Vitales; family Vitaceae; genus Tetrastigma; species Tetrastigma voinierianum. Next base: position 65,349 of record JAEQBH010005479.1, on the reverse strand, counting down.
GATATCTCTACTGGGTCTTTTACCCACGGGACCTTTCATATATTACTCCTTGGTCTCATTCCCACCCAACTCCGAGGCTTCTCACCTTGGGATCGCATTTATAGCTACCCGACCACACTTTAATTACTTTTCATTTCTGATTCGAACTATGAGTCTTCATTGAGCGTAGTCCCAAGACAAGCCCACTCACCAAGAGTGGTAGATGACCATCTGCAGATTGCACCCACACCCGACTCGGCCACAGCGATGTTACCGTGCCGCATGAGCCTTATTGATGCCACGTGACTCAGATTCCAGGGTCCACCATTAACGAGAATCACTCGGAGTCTCTAACTCGTAATCGACCTATCGGGTTAACTCTCACCCACCATCCTAGGGAAGAACATCATACCTAGCTTCTCTAAAGACCGCCTTTTCAGCTGATTCCATCCGCACCAGTCTGTGATGAATGAATATAGTGCATCAGTTTAACCTTCACTAGATCAACAAGTGCGAGAGTAAGCGTGCCCTACATATCCAGGCTACTGCGTAGTGCTCGGCACGTGAGTACCGGGAGACCTCTATCTCCTAGGACAAAATCTCCCCTCATATGCCCAATTGTCGACGAAATAACATATCGTCTCATACTGCTGACTAGAAGTCCCGACTGTGAGTCCACTGTGCGGCCTTCGGCCACACTCTGACCCTACATTTGTGCTACCGAAGGTGCTTGTATCTTTTTTTCAGCTGGCTTCATTTCCTCGACCATGGGGTGTGAAGGAATGTTGTCTGCTCCTCTGTTCTCACATTTGCGGGGCCTGCGCTTGTCCCGAGTCTGAGATCACAATCTTTGGGGGCAATCCCATTCACATACCCGGGGCGTGGTGAAATGTATATCCTCTTATACTGGTGACTAGATGCCAATGCGGCTGAATCACGAAACTCGTGTGAAGCGAGGAAGTCTTACGCCTGCCAAAGCCCCAGAAGGCGATCCTCCATCTTCTTCTCCAACACATATCCAGGAGTGCTCAGAACATCTCGATCTCTCTCTCATGGTCGGTAGTCCCAACCATGGAGTCATGTCAGCAGGCGAGCTGATCTCGAATGGACAACTTCATCCCATTCGAATCTTCTACGCCTTAGCGTGTCGTGTAGTAGTCATCAATAAAGCAATTTTGCTCCATGAATCTATCCACGTACTCCATCACGATCATCATCCCGCAACGAAACCTCCACGGAACTCCCGACCTTCGCGTAATACCGCGATGTACGGAAAATGCCCTGTGAAAAGATCATGGAACTGCTACCAGTAATTGCCTCTAGGTCTCTAGAGGTCTTTGCCCATTTCCACCATACTTGGGTCTCGCCCTCTTTGCACGGAGCGTAGCTAGTCAATCTGATGCATTATCGGAGGTAATCTCCATAGCCTCTTCTCATCTGCATGAACAATGGTGCGCCACCATGGATCTCCTCCCTGTGAATGTCGGAGAATGATGCGCCCCCAAACCTCGGGGTTACTGGACCTCTAACTATCTCTTTACACTTAGCACAATGCGATATGACCGCCGCTAATACCTACGGCCTCTACAAAGGCTTCAGCGTCAAATCACGGTAGTACGGTCCGTGCGATGGTGCGACGGTGCCTCGTGGACAACTAACCGTCTTCTTCCTCGACTAGCCATCTTGCATATGTCGAATGGCAGCAGATTCATTTAATTTTTTTCTGTTTCAATCTAACTAGCAATACATGCCAATTACTAATAGGCGACTTGACAACCATGAGCCGGCCGTTCATTTCCTAAGTGGCGTTAACTTCCAGCCCTCGAATTTTATTTATTTCCAATAAATTTCCTAAGCTTTCTATTCATTTTCCATTATCAATCCCTAAAGTCATAGTTCTAACCTTAACATTCCGTTTCCTATCGCGTACACCATGCATATAATTTCCTAGCACTTAACAGCCAGCGCGATCAATTCAATATACATCACACGTGTATATGTCCCTTCCACATAAATTTGAAACACAAAAATCACACAATCAAAACATACAACATTAATGACGTACCTAAAATTGTAAATGCAACCACAGACACTTATTCATACAGAGAACATTTTATATACTATGTTCTTGCATTTATAGGCAATGCAAGACAATTTATTTAATATCAATTCATATTTAACATCAAAAATTTTATTTTGAAAATTTATTTTCAAATTTTTATTTCATTTTATTTTACTGTGTGTTATTATTTTCGATTTTTTTGTGAAGCCGGTCTGTTCATAAGCAGTGTCAAGCGATGGGTGAAACAATGCAACACTGTCACAATACCTTTGCAGTGTATTTTAGTACAAACTCCCGACTATAGTCCAAACTCTTGTCACAATACACTCAGTGTATTGTGACCCAATGCCTCAAGCCAACCTCTGGTTACAATACCTTTACTGTGTATTGCAATATAACCTCCCACTAGCCAAACTCCTGTCTGTCACAACACTTTGTATTGCGACACAACCCTTCTAGTAACATTTGCTCTGTCACAATACACTAAGTGTATTTACTGTGACACCCTATCCTGACGAAGCTCTTTCATATTGCAGAAGCATTTTTTCCAGCCTTTACACACTCTTACTGATACAATTCTTCCCTATTGTAATACACTTACCTGACACCCATCAACAATACACTTCGATATTTACTTTTAAAGCCACCTGTCACGATACAATGGTGTATTTGTGTCTTACAAGCCATTCTCAAGCCAACTTCTCTTGTCTGAATTTGTTGCCCTACGAGGCCGTCTGTCCTGATTTTTATTAGGCGATAGCCCGACCAATTTGCCTTTTAACTTGGTTTATTTATTTATTTATTTATTTCATCTTAATTATTTCGACTCTTGGAAAATACCCAAAAATACATATATACATTTTTTTATTTTCGAACACTCAAATAAATTTATAAAAATTTATTTTATTCATTTTCTTTAGTTTTACACTACGAAACCTTAGAAAATGATTTTCTTCAAATCTCTCTTTTTTTTTTCATTTTAATTTTGGACATTTTGTCTAAGATTTCCCTCAACCTCTGATCCAACACTAAACCTAGTCTTCAACCTTTAAAATTTATTAAATCTTATTTTTTTCCAATAACCCGAATAAATTTATTGAGAATTTGTTCATTTATTTTTTCTTTGTTCAGTTTACTTTATAGCTCACAAAAATTTTCCAACACGTCACATAATTTTCCACTATATGTGCACAATCACTAAGCACAAAAACAATCACAACATAATTCATGTTATGCATATTTCTCACACAACAATTCATCAAATCACACAAAAACACAAACACATATATACGGTGTCTAGTTTTGTCCTGTGATTTCTAGGTATCTCATACCTAAGCCTACATCAGACCGCAAGTGGTGATGGATACTGACCCGAGCTCCCTAGGTATTCATACCTAAGCTCGATACTGGCGTGGCGCCCCAAAGCTGGGGTGTCAGTTGATTACCCGTCGACATGGGAGGCTTCGTGAATGTCGAGCCCGACTTGGCCACGACTCCTGAAAGGAGAAATCGGCCAGTCTCCCTTGTACGGGAATCTGCAAGGGCTCCACTGTCCCAATCATCAACATCATGGAGATATGAGTAAAAACGGCCTCTTGGGCCCATACTACAATACTCATCATCATACATCAACTATACACAATAGTTTCAAGAGTTAAAAATTTACTCTTTTATAACATATATTAAAATCTAAAATTCTAATACATGTATACATCATAAAAACCCTCAAAGCCACAACCCGACTTTCTTCAATATCTCGGCCTCTAGGATGAGCGTCCTCATGCGCTCACATTACGAAATAATATAATTCCCTCGACCAGGGGTGAGCTAATGCTGATAGTGGAATAACCACAAATGGGTTACTCTCCATACTAAGTGCATATCTGATACTCGATGAAAACACACACTCAAATAAATCGTGATCCTACTTGAATGTCTATATTTTAATCTATGTCTCGAGTCCTCACCGACTCCCTCACACTTGCCTAAAGCCATATGAGAAAAACCTGTTTCAAAATAAATCTTGTTGTTTGAGAATACAACACCAAACGTGTCGGTAAAATATGGGACTACCCTCCAGGCGAATGTTAGAGAACTTCCCAAACGACCATGGTCCTCATCGAGAAATGATCGTTGGGCGATCTCCCAACCCCATTCTCCGGAAATTCATCTGTGAAATTCCTTTCGCAGCCATATTACGTTTTGAAAATCCACATATCATGCATCTTTTTAATTCCTAGGTTACCGTGCACTATGAAATACATTATGCCATTTCAACACGAATTCATATCACACATACAAATATATCATCATGCATATATTTACATAGCTAAAGCACATAAAACATGTTATGCACATTCATCATCAATTTCACCAAGAATTAAAGCTCCACATGGGCTAATTTGCTCTAGTAGTCGATTTGATTACTGTGAAACACATTATTTCACAAGAATTATTTCGTGAACAACATTCATGTGAGCAATTAAAATACGATTTAATTGCGGCCGAATCTGGCTTGCCGGTTCCACTTCGTGGACCAGAGATTCATAACCATTTCCATTTCACACACATCACAGTACAATTTATTTCACAAATTATAACCTGAAACACAGGCTGCCATGAAACTATTACGGAGGCACCTGATAGGTCTCGTAAATTCCATGGCTTTGGTTGAGATTTGGGACGAGATCAAGCGGCAGTTCAGGCCTCAGCCCAACAAAACATCAACAAAGCTCTTAAATGAGTAAAGCAAGTAGGATGAAACCCCTACCTCACGGAGTTTGTGAAACTCCTTAAGGCCGAGCCTCTGCGTGGAAGGCCTCGTCGTGTTAAACTGACTTTCCTTCTTGCTCCGAAGAATTGACGGTCGGATCGCCCGGAAACTTAGAGAGAAGCTACACTCTCTCACTCTAGGTTTTACAAAATCAGCTCACTGTAAGTTCTCCTCCCCCTTTCACGTTTTTGGCTTCCTTTTTGATTTGAAGAGGATGACACTATTCGCTATTTCGTCTTATTATCATTTAACTATTCACTTAATGCCTTCAATTCTTGGATTTCCGACATTTTGCGATATCTCGATCTTCCATTTCCATCATTTCTCTGCTCATGCAATATAAGTAGCATGAGTACATGTTATAAGTGACTTTCTTCACATCACATGTTGTTTTACGATGCAGATCGTGATGCCTCGGCGATGTCGGTCGGCTGTTTGGTCGTGAAATTGACGTGTTAGCTAGATTTCGAGAGACGATTCCAACGGTGAAATCCGTTTCATCATCCGAGATCTAGAAAAATTTTGGGTTTTGACCAAAATTACGATTTTACCCTTTTTCCAGAAATTGGAATTTTCTTGGGTCTTATAGTATCAAAGAAGATCCAAAACTAGGGTTTGATCTTCCGACTAATTTCAAGCTACCTAAGCGGAAGCCAATTTCTATTAGGCCCAACAAAACTTTGGACATTTTGGGAGCTTATCTTGCCTTTATATTTTGGCTTTGAACAATGCCATTTTCTAAGTATGGTGTTTTCTTTTTATTTACTTTGTTGTAGTGTATCCTTTGTGTGGCTTCATGGAATCTCGAAAGAAAGATAAAGTAAATTTTATTTGAGTGACACATCGCTTTTTTAAAACTATACTATTGTTTATTATCAAATACCTTATGAACTAATATCTCCATCATTTTTCTGAGATATTTCAAGTTGTCAAAGCATCTCCTCAACTTATACCACTTGCTTTTTTTTAAAGAAACTTATGCCACTTGCCTATAGAGTTGCTAAAATGCTTCCTAAGAAGGAGAGTTAAATTTTATTTTATTATCATATTATACCACAACATAATTTTTTTAAATTTAAATCACTTAATAATATTAATTAACTTTATAAAATAATTAAAACTTCTTAATTTACTTTTCAATTTAAAAATATCTTTTAATAATTTATTAATTATAATATATTAATATTTAATGCTATAATATTTATTTTAATTATAATGTGTTGTAAAGGAAACATTCATATGAAAGCATTTACATGTAGGATGAATGACCACACTTACATGAATGTACCTTCATTAACTCCGTTCATTACTTACCATTAAGATGGATTAATGAAGGATTTTGTTGTAAGCTTATAAAAGGCCCCTTTCATTCATTTGTAAACCATCTTGAGATTCATATGATCATCTCTCTCTCTCTCTCTCTCTCTCTCTCTCTCTCTCTCTCTCTCTCTCTCTCTTCTCTCTCTCTCTCTCTCCTTTTAATTATATCTCTCTAAACTTCTCTTTCTCATATGCAAGAGAAAAATATATTCGTCTTGGTTTGCACTTTATAATACCTTTATAACACGTTATCAACACGAATTTGTTCTGAAGGTAATTTGCTAACCCTAACTTAAAGTTATTTCAATTTTACATATCTATTGATGATGCTTTTTTCATGGGGTGGGTGGAGCGTGTAGGGTGGATTGGCGAGACTGGATGGATATGGGTTAGATTGCAAGCTCAGATGCCATGTAAATGGATGTTTACAGTGTGCTTTGGCGCTGAATCTCGGGCCAGTTTCTTCCCAGAGCCGCCTGAGTTGCCCAGATAACATTTGCATATCACGTGCGTGTCAATGTTAAGCGTTGGATTCTTGCGTACCTTTCACCGATGGGGTGGCCTTGTATTTATAGTAGGCGTTGACGATTTGAAGTGGTGATTAGGACTTGCTCCCATTGGATGGGATATTTTACATTGTGTGGTATCGGATTTGGTAAAGGATATGAAAAACGGTTATTTGGAATAATCTTCCTTCCTTATTGGGGGATCCTTTGGGGGATCCAATCTAATGATGTCTTATTATTGTCTTTATTTCCTTATTGGTGAGATTTGGCTGGACTTGCGAAATAATATATTACTAGGAACTATTCTATTTTCTGTACCTATGGAAGATTCCCATAATCGGTCTTTAGGCCAATCGGGTTGGGCCCTCATTCTAAGCTGGCACCAAAGGCTTGAATGTTGGCGCAAAAAAGCCTAAAATGCTCCAATGGGCATGTCTCTCCTTTGGGGTTTAGTGGATGGACCTCAGTGTCTCGTTGGGCTGGCCTCTTTTTTGGGCCTGGTAGGTGGGCCTATGAGCCTTATTTTTCGAACCCTATCAGTTGCCCCCCAGCCCTTGTGTACGGCGTGCGTGGGCAAGGGCTGTAATGTGTCTCGCTTCGGATGCAATTTCCACGTGTCTGCTCGAGGCTGGATTAGTTGTGGCTCGGGTCGCCGCCATTGTCTTATGATAATGATGACTCCCAGTTCGCCATTTTCCCACTTTTAGTTTCCTTTTGTTTCTTTCTACGACATCCGTCTGTATGCCTTTGCTCGAACTTTTCTTTGCCTTTAGCGAGTTCGGGATTCTTCTCTCTTAGTCTTCTCAATTCGAGCCTTTTTGTTCGTAGTCTTCGCTTGCCTTCGGGATGTCTTTTCCTGGTCGCATTCTAGGTCCACCGCTGCCTTTGTCTTCTTGGTCTCTTTTTCTGACGATACGACGAGGCTGCTAGGGTTGGGTCATCGTAATTTTGTTTCATTATTTACTTTCATCACGGGTCGCACGCTTCTTCATATCGATGGTGACTCTTCTATTATCACGTCTCTCGCACGAATTAGCTTGGTTCCGACCGGGCCTGAAGTTGCACTTCGAGAGGCTCCTAGAGGTGCCTCCTCTCCTCGATAAGGGTGCGGGAAAGTGAACCTGATTAAATAATTCTAGGGGTCGAATATCTAAGATCTCTGCTCAGCATGCTTTAACCGGGTGGGACCCACAAGTGGCCTGGCCCTTCATACGGCCATCTTTCGCTGCACACCACCAGCCTCCCTTTGGCGCTCGGTGGTCCTGATGTTTTGACCCTATGGTCTCTCAGGCTCAAGATGGTGTGTTTCTTCGTGTGGCCTTTGATAACTGCCGCTTTCCCTCTTCATCCCTTCATAAAGGGTTTTTTGAACATTTCAATGTGTGTCCTTCTCTAAACTTAAGGCCCAATGGTCAGCAGTATTTTGGTTAGTCTCACGTTTTCTTTAGGGTCAGCCTTGTCCCCGCAAAGATAGCTCTTGCTTTTCACCTTAGCCTCGAAGGAGACATCCGAGGGCTTTTATTTTTGTATGCCTGCGCCCTCTCGCATTTCGATCTTCCTCCCATAGGTCAGGGAAGGACGCTACTTCTTCGTTAGCTACCAGACCGGGAGTATGACCCCTCGACAAGGACGACACCTGGCGCCTGTGTTTGACCACTTCAGAATCTTCGTGAGTGTTCGCTCGCTTTTGGTTATAACTTGTATGTGGTCTGGGTATCTCTCGATTAGATCGTCTACATGCTTCTCGTGTGCTCGACCGGGATTCTCACCGCCAAGATAACTACAGCGTTGGCGCGGCTGCGTCCTCTCGCCCTTATGCGTAGCCGATCGTGCCCGATGTTCCCGTCCATCGAAGTTCGAGGTCTACCGATCCGGTCGCCCGAGGCCTTTCACTTCCTTCTACCGTGAAAGTCTCCCGTCAGCCCTCTCATGCTAAACCCACTGGGAACCATCACTAATTGAGATGGTAAGTCCCGGAAGCCCCGGCCGAGAAACGAAACTCCTGACCGCGTTGAGAAAATCACTTCGACTTGGTCAAAGTCCCGGTTGGGGTATCTTTATCTCTCCCGCCTTCACATCCATAAACCGTAACGGCCGCGCCTCCTATAGCTTTCAGTTCGCGGTCCCATTCTCGTCCGCCGCGGAGAAGGCATGTCCTTCTGGGCCGTTGAGCAGCCGTTGATGGTCGCGCCCATCACCGTCTAGAACCCGCCGACGAAGAGGGTTAGGTCACCTTCTCGAAGGGCGGAAGAGGCGAGGAGGACAGATCCGGAATCCAAAATTGGCGGTGACGAGGACTCTTTACTTCACAATGCCGAACTCGCGGCAAGAGCTGTCTCGTCCATTCTTAAGGACTCTGACCTTAAGAAGTCATACGTCTGCTGGATGAGGCTTTCGCCTTATCTCTCCGTGGGTCGCTCCGTAGTTCCCTGCACCTTGTCATATTTGATTCCATTCGAGACGAAGCTTCGAACTCGCGCCGATGCTATCCTATACCGATGTGCGGTGTGGCTACTCATTTCAGTTCAAATGTAGCTGCACAATGAGGGCCACGCTGTCGCCGCTTATAAGGCGAGGGTGGCTTCCCTCACGCCCGAGCGGGTCGAGTCATGAGGCAAAAACATATGACCGAGAAGCAGTGAAGCTCAAACTGACTTGAAGTATACCGTGTTTGACTGTGGCTCGCCGAGGGTGTGGAAGATTTAGGCTGAACAAATTGAGATCACGAAAGCCAGGAGGCTCCTGGATGATCTGAGGGCTGGTAGAGCAATTTGATTGGAGGCAGGATCTGCCGCACCGCCTAATATGAGCTTCCCCGATGGTTAGGGATGAGCTTCACATCCCGTTACAGTCAGAATCTAAGGAAGAATCACGATCAAAGACATCCGTGTGTGATAAGACGATGCTGTTGGACGAGGCTCGTCGCGAGGCTAACGAGGCGGCCAGCTCGGTGGAACGCCTAACTGAGGAGTGTCGTGGGTTGCGTGGGGATCTTCATCAGAAAATAACTCTGGTGGCTCAGCGGGATGAAGTTATTAGAAGACTGAGAGCTGAGGCTTCTAATCAATGGGTTTCTGGGTGGCTCGCCTTTCAGAAGAAGGTTGTTACCGCCTCATTCCGGCCCGGACTTAACTTTGACCTCCCACAAGGGAGGAGGACGAGGGGTCCTTCTACTGACACCCTGAGAAATCTGCACCACAGGCCCTCTCTCCTTCTTCACCGTCAGTCTCTTGATGCCTGATTCTGTGCACATCTTTCGCTCGTGCCGTCGTTTGGCGGAGATTTTCTTTTTTTTTTTTTTTTTCGGCCCAGCCCCCAAAACATATGTAGCCTTGTCCTTGATGAATACTCATTTCTTTCGCCTCTATTTGTACTCTTCTTGACGTTCTTCCTAATTTGAATTGACTTCTTGTTTGCATGGTCTGAATTGGGTGCTTGAGTCAAGATGTTGAGCTGCTCAAATTGGTCCATTGAGGCTTTTGGGCTCTAAGGCCTAAGTAGCTTGAGTTGAACCGGAATTCCTAGGTTACATGATCAGGTGAGCAGCGCTGAGCTCACAAAGGGAGCCACCGGTCTGGCCTTCACTGATTCTCATTCGAGTTGAACTCGGGATTCCCAGGCTGCCTGGCCCCGTAGCGAGCCTCACTGGGTTCGGCTACCGCCTTGCTTGAGTCAAACCGATTTCTAGTCAGGAGTGGTTTGGTAGAATGATTGGAAGCTCACAAAGTGAGCCGTCGGGTCTGGCCGGCCGACGGCTCAGTTGAACCGATTCCTAGGCCGCCCGCCCGTGGTGGAATGGTTGGAGTCACACGTGAGCTCGCCGCCCGCTGATTATTCTGAACCAACTGGATTCCTGCCGCACGGGCCCGCGGTGTAATGATGGAGCCTGCCAAAGCGAAATGATCGGCGCCGTGGTCGGCGGCAATGTAGCCCGAGCCGATATGACTCTCGTAGCGTGACCGCGCAGTAGACGAACTCGCTAAAGTGAGTCATTGGCCCGGCGCCGGGCCGAAGCCAGCGCCAGGCCGAGCTTATCCGACCGTGTAGCGTGACGGGCGTAGGTAGACAAATCTCGTCAAAGTGAGCCGGCCCGCGCTGCGGTCGAGTACGATGCAGCCTGTCGATCCGACCGTGAAGCGACCAGGCAGAGTAGACGAATCCCGTCAACGGAGTTGCTTTGCTCCGCACCGTGGGCCGAAAGTGGCGATGTAGTCGAGTCGACCACTCCTCGTGCACAGGACTGTGCGCAGCAGATCGAACTCGCCAAAGTGAGTCAGCTTGGCCCGGGCGCTGCGGCTAAGTGGCGATGTAGCCTGAAGCCGACCCGACTCTCGTGCAGCGGATTCCGTGCAGAGTAGACGAATCCGCCAAAGTGAGCCATTGGCCCGCGCCGTGGCCGAAAGTGGCGACATGTAGCCGTTTCATCCCCGACTCTCAGGCCAGGATTCGCAGTGCAGTGTGACGAACTCACAAAGTGAGCCGGCCGGGCTCGCGCCGTGGGCCGAGTGGCGCTAGAGCCGAGCTTATCCGACCGTAGCGTGACTTGGGCGCAGCAGACAAACTTCGCCAAAGTGAGCCGGGTTCGCGCCGTGGCCGAGTGGCGGCGTAGCCTGGAGCCGACCGACCGTAGCGTTTCGCCGACCGGCGAGTAGACGAACCTGCCAACGGAGCTGCTTGCCCGCACCGGGTCGAAAGCGGCGATGTAGCTTGAGCCGATCCGACTCTCGTAGCGTGACCGTGCGCAGTAGACGAACTCGCCAGTGAGCCGTCGGGTCGCTACCGTGGCCATGGCGATGTAACTCGAGCCGATCCGACCGTGCGCTGCGGATTCGTGCGCAGTGCATCGAACTCGCCAAAGTGAGTCGCCGGGTTCGCGCAGCGGGCCGAGTGCGGGCGAAGCGTAGCTTGCCGATCCGACTTCTCGTAGCGTGACTGCGTGCAGGTGACGAACTCGCCAACATGAGCCGCCGCTCCGCACCGCCGAAAGTGGCGATGTAACAGCTGATCTCACCGTGCAAATGCGGACTGTGCGCGGTAGACGAACTCACAAAGTGAGTCGTTGGCCCGCGCCGTGGTCGAGCGGCTATGTGAACAGCCGATCCGACTCCTCGTAGCGTGATCGGCAGTAGACAACTCAGTATTTACCTGCCCGGCGTCAGAACGCCGGCGGCGATGCCGTCGAGCCGACTGACTTCGTAGCGTGACTCAGGTGCAGAGCAGACGAACTCAAAAGTGAGCCGGCTGGGCTCCGGCGCAGGGCCGGAGTGGCGGCAGCCCGAGCCGATCTAACCCCTCGTGCAATGCACCTATGCAGTGTACCGAACTCGCCAAAGTGAGCCGGGCTCCGGCGCCGTGGCCGAGTGGCGATGTACCGAGCCGATCCGACTGGTAGCGTGACTGTAGAGACGGTAACCCACAAAGTGAGCCGGGCCGGGTGGTGCGGCCATTCACTTCTCGACTCTCTTTGTGAAAGGCACGAGCGCCTTTTAACGCCGATGATGAGAATCGAACGTTTCGCGACCTTTTAAGTGCTTCGGGCCTTCTTATAAATGGCGGCTTCTGTTATGGAGTTTATACTTGATATTCTGTCTCTTCTAAAGGTGTAACCGAAATCACACAGATGCAAGGCCGGTCCGTCGCCTTCGATCCACCGAAGATTCGATTCAAACATTGACTTCTCGCTGCGGAGTTGTGTTTTTCCTAGTCTCCTTTACTGAGTCAGGTTATTCCCTAGCTTCGTGCTAGGAATGTACCGAGAGGGCGGCGATTTCGTGTCAGCTCTTCTCCATTTTCTCTCGTTCTTCTCTTCTCCTTTCTCCTCTTTCTCCTTCTCCTTTTCATCTTTTCTTCCACATCTCATTCTCCTTTTTGTTTTTTCGCGACAAATTCCTTCCATCCCTTTTCTTTCTCCTCTTTTCCACCTTTCTGGTCTTCTCCCATTTTCTTTTCCTTTTTTCTTCCTGAAGTTTTTTTTTTTTTTGAGGGAACTGCTTGTACTGAGTGCTTCCAAGATGTAATCGATGACACCACTGATTGTAACTGAATGTAATCTGATTGGAATAAAGAGAGACTTTTCCTTTTATGTCTATGAGTTGTCTCATTCTATTGCATGTACTCTTTCTGAGCATTATATGTATGAGTTGTTTATGACGTCTTAACAAAATAACCAGTGAATGGTCGAATCGTTAACTGAAAATTGATAAATCTCCATTTAAGATTACAAACCAAGGTCTACTGATAAAAACGTTTAAGATGTTCTCAGACCTGCATGTCGTAAAATTTTCCTTCCTCCTGCTTTGGGAGCTCGTAATTGCCCGGTCTAAGACTCGAGATATGATATAGGGGCCTTCCCAGTTGGGGCCCAATTTCCCATGTGGCTGGATTCTTCCTGTCGGCCAGCTTTTTTAAGACCAACCACCCGATACGTAGCTCCCGGGCTCGACTTTTCGTCAGAAGTACCCGCCGCCTTCCTTGGCAGTCTTCACGCCTTAGCATTTACCGCTGTCATTCCAAGAGATCCAAATTTAGACGAAGAGCCCGCCATTATGCTCCACCGCCGCCAACTCGATCCGGGACTTTAATCCTACTGACAGGCTACCGCCAGTCGTTGTGCAAACCCGGGGTTTCGGGTTGCTGACTTCTGTGTTGTCCTGTAAGCCCATAGCACCTCGGGGAGGTATTCTATCCACTTTCCCTTAAGATCTTCCAATTTGGTCTTCAAAGCGGCCTTAAGGGTTCCTCGATGGTGACTGGGCTCCCGACTGCTAGATCACATGCTACTGGATGAGTAAGAGTTCTAATCTGAGTTTCCAAGATAGAAATCTCTTAATTCGCATTGTCGACCCTTTTTTCCGTTGTCCCGACACTAGGGCTTGGATATTAAACCGTGATATGATAGCTCACACAAAATTGCGATCTTCGTTCTGTGATTGTATAAAGGCTCGGCCCTACCACTTGGTGAAGTAATTCATCGCGACGACGATGAACTTACACCGGCTCTTCTTCCCAAGTGGGCAAGAGGTCCCGCATTTACAAACCCCATCAAGGAAGGGCCAGGGGCTTGTGATTGACGCCAAGGGTCTGGCTGGGAGGCGTGAGAGCCTCGGGCTGCCCCGTTGCATTCGCATTTCTTCTCGACTAGGTCGGTTGCGCCTTCAGTATTGTAGGCTGCAGTATCCTCGCCTCAAGACCTTCCCCGCCACGCTTCGAAGTCCGATGTGATTTCCGCATATACCCTCGTGTACTTCTCTTAGCACGTATTCAATGTCTTTTCCCTTGATGCACTTAAGGATAGGTGAAGAAACCTCGCCAGATAGCTTCCCTTATGATCGTTGAACCTCGCGCACCTGGTCCTTATTTTGGCTGTTTTTCTGCCGTCGTGACGTCCGTCTACATATAACCCAAATCTGGGTCCATCTTAACTCGGCCTGACTCGACTGGGAAAACCTCCATGTCGCAGAGATCGATAGAGGGCTCGCTGTGTATTCAACAGTGTCGACCACGAGGTCTTCCCTGTAAGGTTATTACACTTTTGCTAAGGCGTCGCCAGAGTTCTCTCTATTTGGGGTGGACATGTCCGACCCGAACCCGCACGAATTTTTTTTAATAAATCTCAGACTTTTGAGATATAGGATCATCCTTCCACTTTAGCCTCGTAGGGTGTCTTCTATTTGAACTTACCACTGGCCGAGTCGCGCAAACCTCTAGCTGGTCAACTTCCAACAAATGAGCGAGGTTGAGGCCTGCTATGACGGCCATACCGCCCGTTGCTTCGAGGCCCTTAATCCAATCTGAGTGCGCATCAATGTCTATTCCTTCCGAGAGGTCAAGATTAGCTCGCCTCCGCTCCCTTTGCGACGGAGGCTCCATCTACGTATTTCCAGATGGGAGGTCATTCATTGCTCGAAATGCTCGGAAAGTGTGTTCCAGAGGTGAATCAAGACGTCGGCTAAGACTCGCCTTTTATCAGCCGGCCAGGGACTGGCGTCGACTCGCTTCAACTTCTACGGCCCACTTCACGCCTCTTCCGAGACTTCTGTCTATAACACTTGCTTCATCTGGGTGATTCGCTGGAACTTCTATGGTGTGAGCCTGGAAGTAAGGGCGGAGTTTCCGAGCTGCGGTTACCAAGGCCAAAATTAGTTTTTCCATCTTTGGGTACCTCTCCTCCGCTCCTCTCAAAGCTCGGCTGCAATAGTAAACTGGATGTTGTACTCGCTCTTTGTCTCTGACGAGGACAACACTGGTCGAGAAGTCTGATACGGCCAAGTATAGGGTGAGGAGCTCTGGCCAGGACTTAATAGAATGGGAGGAGCTCAAATATGTTTTCAAGCGAAAAATGTCAGCACTCGTATCCTATCAAAGCCCTCTTCAGACTTGGAAGAAAGGTCACATTTATCACTTGCCCCGATACGACCGTTTTAAAACATCCTGGCCGCGCTCAACTTCCTTATACTTGATGGCGAAGGCATGTCGAGTACAAATTTTTATCTTGTCCTGATTTACTTCACCTCGGTGGTTAACTATGAAACCCAGAACTTTCCATCGAAACTCCTAAGGCACACTCGGGTCGGATTCGCCATGTTGTAGTTTCTCAAGATTTGAACTAGCCGGATAGATGAGCTATGTGGAGCTCAGTTGTGGTGGACTTTACCAGCATGTCATCTATGTACACTTCCCATGGTTGTGCCTATCTCGCTTCTGGAAATTATCTCATTCACCAACCTCCACATATGTAGCCCTCAGAGCTGAGTCTCGAATCCGGCATCACACGATAACAATAGATTCCCTGCGCTGTGACGAACGAAGTCTTTTCGTCACCTGGTCCATACCATCTACTACCGGAGAAGGCATCCATAAAGTTGAGAAGCTCATGACCCGCAGTGGCATTCACGATGAGGTCGATTCGCTGCAGAGGAAACTCGCCATTCAAAGACGCTTTCATTGACACAAATGTTTCGATACGTAGTCAACATTTGTCGCTTGCCTTTTGACGAAAGTAATGACGCTGGCTTTCAGCCATTCGTGTGGTATTCTACCTCCCTGATCGCTTCCAGCCCGTAGAGTTTAGTCGACTTCGCACGCCGCCTTCTTCTCGTAAGCTCCTCCTCTCTTGCTTGATCGCTTAAAGGATCGCGATCGCTCAACTGCGGTGATTAATGTGAGATCAATTCCCTCCATGTCTGCCTGCTTCCATGCAAAGACGTCTTTGTTTTATCTTAAAAAATGGATAAGGAGGTTTTTGAGGTTTTCCGCTAGCTTGAGCCGAGCATAAAGTAGACGTTTCGTGTCGCTGGCCCAAACGTAACTGGCTCACTTCTTGAGGGCTCAGTGGAGCGAGTAATTCGCCACGATGTCGAAAGCTCGCCCGGGCATATGTTACTCCATCGTTTTTTGCTTCATGGATGCTGAGTAACATTCCCCAACCACCTGATCTCTAACCATTCCACCGCTACTGGGAATTTGACTCATCATGATATGTAAGGGATGGCTTTATCAGACTGGAGAAGGTTCCGCTTCAAAGAACATGTTATAAGCAGACGGGGTGTCTACGACGAGGAATCTTGTCGTAGTCGTCGCCTGGCATGGGGAATCTCCCAAGGTGAGTACCAATTGTATCGAGCCTAGAGATAATACCTTTTCCCTAGAGAACCCCTGTACGGGTAAGCCGACGGTTCTGGCTCCTTCGATGCCCATTTATCAAAGGCTAACGCAACATGATGTCTGCTTAAACCCCGCTGTCAATTGTGGGATCCATGAACTGCTTTTGTTGGCCATTAATCGCACGAACGACCTGTGGGTCGCCCCGAGGATGTCGCATCCTCTCCGTGATCTGAGCCGTGGTAGGGATGGATGTGTCGAGTCGCGCAGAGTTTGTGACGCTGAATTTCCGCCAGCATCACGACCGATGTCAAGCAGAGATAGGCCCTGCCGAGTCGATTCCTCCTCCCGAGAATCCTCCCGAGATTACCCGGATTTCACAGGTTGTTAAAACAGCCGCCGCTTGTCGAGGGCGGTGGTCACGAGGTGGGGCCTGATTCTACTGATTCCGAAGCTTGATTTAGGATATGAAGCCTGGCGGTACCCGCCACCGTATTAAGTACTCTATTTCTCCTCGGTTATATGCGCCGCTTAGCGGTGTCCAGAGTCCCTGCGGAACCGTAGCACTTGTGAGTCGTTTCCTCGTTACCGGTCCGATCATTCGGTCGCCACCAGAACCGCTCGCTTGCGACGCGTTGCGTAACCTCGCATGCTGTAGGCTAAGGGTGAAACGCCGAGGCGAATAACGCTGCCGTTTTTCTCGATTGGGCGGACCGACGATCTCTCGAGGTTCCCACTTCGAGGATCGTTCTCCATTTTCTTCGAGATCCTTCCCACGTTTGTTTGGCTTCAGCCCTCACGTCATTCCCGTCCCGCTTTTTCTTTATGAGTGGAAGAGCCTCTGACATGAGGCTTCTTCACCGTTAATATACTTCTCTCACTATGAGCACCCAACCATGCTCGTTTCGGGGATTCGAGACTGGAAACATCAAGCCTTCGAATCGAACTCCTAAGCCAGCAATGAACGCAAAGGATCGCGAACTTCGTCAGTGTATATCTACCCTAGAGATTCTAAGATTGAATCGCTGGACATAAAGATCCTCGTGCTTTCTTGGCAGCCCATTTACGGTCAGACATAACTTAGCTTGTATGTCCCGGCCCCAACGAAGTGAGAGACTAATGCAATGGATAGCCTCTCGAACGAGAGATTGACGACGTGGAAGTCTATTGAACCATAGGGCGGCCTTTCGGTGATAGCGAAAGCTCAGACGTATCGGATCTTGATACCCATGCAGCCCATTTGGTTTTGTAAGTGTCGTAGATGATCACCTGGATCCCCGTGCCATCGAACGCTTCCACCGTGGCATTCGAACTCTGGGCCGAAGGGGGCTGAGTACCTCTACCAGGTGTGGCGACTCGCCTTGTTGTACCAAAGTATCCATATAGTGTCGAGCTGCCCTCTTACTACCTCCCTTACACGGCCGGAAGCTCTTTGCTTCGAGGCTCTTGAACCTCTCGGTTCCCATGATTCGCCTCCAGCCCAGGGTGGCGCAGCTCTTCGTTCTCGACGTGACTCCAAGTGTTGCTTCGTTGCCTCCTCCAGGGGCTGATGTGTTCAGCCCCCGGCCGGGCTGGATTCAAGCCGCTTCGCCCACGAGGAGCCAATGTTGTGTTGTCCTTCTGCCAGGGGAACGCTCGCGGCTCTTCCCGGAGTCCGTCATACTCCGCGGGTCGCCGATCTGTCCTGAGTTGTTCTAACTCTTCTTCATTAGACGCCGACAGAGGCGGAGTGCCTCCACCATCCGTGGCCGCCTCGCACGTTTAACGCCATCGGGATATCGCTATCTCGCTTGCCCGGTTGGTCTTGCATCCTCGAGGACACGCCGCCTCTTATGTTCCTAGTCGATACCATCAGCAATTAAGAAATCAAGATATTTATAAAGAACCGGGCTGCTCCTACGTGAATGCGCTAATCGGTTTATGCCTTTCAACCTAACTAGGCTAGAGCGTGTAGGGTCGTTGGGGCCGACCTGTGATATCGATGGGTTAGATCGCAGTTTCTGATCGCCTGGTCATAGGATCGTTGCAAAAGAAGAAAGAAAGGGCTTGTGAGGGCTTCATTTCAGGTCATTCCATGCCTAAGTTACTGAGAGAAATATGGATCATGAGGGCGAATGTGTCGCACATAATGCGCACAAGATATGCGGTTCTGCTTACCTTTCACCGATAGGGTATTCAGATGAGCAGACGCTCAAACTTACTGGATGGTGATTAGACTGCTCTATCGATGATATTTTCTGCTATTATTGAAATTTTTGCTTGTAAAGGATATAGAAAACAGCTTTTAATCTAGAATAATCTTCCTTCCTTATCGGGATCCTTGGGGATCCGACTGATGATGTCTTATTATCGTTTCTATTTCCTTATCGGGTGAGATTGGGTCGACTCAAGGAATAATATATTAATAGGAACTATTCTATTTTCCTCGTACCTACGGGAGATTCCATGACTCGGTCTGGGGCCAGACCGGGTTGGGCCTCATTCTCGGGCTAGCACCAAAGGCTTGAATGTCGTCAAAGGCCTAAATGCTCCAACGGGCATGTCTCTCCTTTGTAATACGATGTGGCCTCAAAGGTTCTGCTGGGCTGGCCTCTTTTCGTATTTGGCAGCGGGCCTATGAGCCTTATTTTTCGAACCCTATCATCTATAATTATATTTGTTTTTTATTATACACAAAAATCTACACTATTATTTGTCAAAATCGATCATAATACATTATTAACAAAATTTTGTCAACGATGTTAAATCTTAAAAAACTTGAGTTTTGGCACTTGATATTATCATAAAGAACTACCTATCTTGGATCCTTGATGCTGAAATACAACTTGACGCAATGAATCTTGAAGCTGTCATCAAAGAAGGAAATCAAGCATCTCACAGATCAATGCAAAGTGCTAATTTTTGTCCGGGCATCACCCACATGAGGATTTAAAAGTGAATACCTACTAATATGTAATCCTTCATCAAGTGGAATGAGTTACGAGATATGACTTTAAAACTCGTGATTCTCCTAAAAGCTTGATATGACTAGATGTACTTGAGGTTTCAAGATTTTAAAACAGTTAGTGAATATAACTTTGCATTATTTAAAATCAACTCCCAGTTGAAGCTATGCAGAGAAAGTCACAGGAGAAGACATACTAGAAAAAAACCATATTTCATGCCTCGAATGTGCTCCTGCAACAACGCTTTTGATGATTATTTTGAAAAGAAGGTTATTCATGTAATTTTAAAGAAAAATGAATTACTTTAACACAATACTCTAGATTTGAATCACTTAAGTTTTTTCTGTTTCCTTATAATTATCATAATATAAAGCATGGCTACAAGAAATCATTATCACTATGGGTCACTTCATATTAATCGTTACTTTGGATGCCTGAATTTAGATCTATTAAAATAGGAGTTTTTTTCTAAACAAATTATACTAAGAAAAGAAGCTGCACAAAAACAAAGGCTTCATTCTTTTAATTGAAAACTCTATAGTCTCGAAATATTTTTGAAAGATAGAAACAAAAATTTCAAATGAATTTTCATGTCCTCAGAGAGACACTTTTGAGTCTAAATTTTTAAAATTACTTTCCTTTTTAAGAGAATTTGATTTTGAATTCAAAAATTTTAAATTATAAAAATTGTCTCTTCAAAAGACGCTAAATACTCAAGAAACATTAAATAACTTAAACTTGTTATAAATGAAGAGGTAAATGAAGGGTTTCATTTATATGTGGTGAATAACCACATCAAAACCCATTAGAATATTGTCAATGAAGTAGTAAATCAACCACAATAAGAGATCCAAAGGAACCTTTCATTTAGTCATGAATCCATATTTACCACATTTAAGATGTGAGAATTTAGGACATTATTACATCAAGGTCTATAAAAGGTCATTTACCCTTTGCAAATCATACCAATGAGAAAGAAGTACTCTCATCTCTCTCTCTCTCATTCTCATTCTCTCCTTTAATTCTTTTCTCACTGTTCTCACCCTCTATACAAGTAAGAAACATATTTCAAGGACCTAACTCTAAGCCTTCCTAACTCGCTGGGACCCTCCAAGACTCCTACGGATTTGGAAAAAAAAAAAAAAACCTTTCATTTCTTTAAACCTTTTTAAAAGTGAATCAAGGAGAGCGAATTCATATTTATACAGTTACGTTTTCCATTAAAATCTTATGAAACATGGTGGGACAAATTTTTTTTTAAACATTAAACCCTTACATGGGAAATCTAACGTTTCTCTATTTTTTCTGGACATGTCCCACCCTACAAACACCTGTAATAAAACAATTTAATTACCCACATCCAATAATGGGACATCAAGTCCACCACAACCACTTCAAATCAAACTTAAAATCATTTTAACATATATAACATATAAATAATCTTTAAAATTTATATACATACAAAAATAAAGGTGCATGTAGTTATTTTCACAACAAAAAACTATACATTTTCAAAAGGTGGTCAGCCACGTGAGGCGAAGTGTCACCGGCCCGGGAGGATGCTCGAACTCACACATCACTATTTGCCTCGAAACATTTTTATAAAACATTTGGAAAAAGGGTGAGCCTAAAGTGAGTCGTTGAGAGTACAAATATAGAAAATAATGTTTCCAGATATAGTTCAAATACAATGTAAAACAGCTTATAGAGATCTCATTTCCATAAACATTTACTTGCATTCTTTTCCAGTAGTTCAAATACAATGTGTAAAACAATTGTATCAACATATCTTTCAATATACTTTCTTTCCTTGAACTGGCCATATCCAATGGAACCCGCATACCGTTAACCACCGTTGGTCCATGAAAGAACCTCCGAGGAAACAATCTTACGATCACCGATGGCCCAAAAAGGAACCTTTGAGAAATCGTGTCATACTGTTAACCACCACTTGCCCATGAAAGAACCTACGAGGAAACAGTCTTACGATCACCGATGGCCCAAAAAGGAACTCATAAATCAGGCTCTTTTAAATACCATTGCACTAGCGGAATAAATCACATTATGCGCAAACTTTTCGTGATTTTTACACGTGTATGGCAATATGCATCATTCTTCCCTTCCTTCTATAAAAAAACTTAACCCTTTTCCATAACATGTAATGCCAGAAAGTACTTTTTAGTCAACTTTCCTTAAACTTTATCTTCAGAATACAGCAGAACCATGGATTCAAACATTTTCATATAAACATGTATATATAAAATATACATTCATAAACATTTCTCTATTTTTGATATGAGTTCATAAATCATACTTTTATAAACCATGGAAACCATAATCATTTCATATTTTCTCAACATAATTTAAAGTCAAGAAAACCACATTTCTTCTTTATCATTTGAACATTTATGAAAACATAAACATTGGTAAACATTAATATATATAGATTTTCATAAACATTTACATTTTCCCTCACCTTAGTTATTTAAGCCATTTTTATTCCTTTAAACAAAACTTTCCACCTCCATCCTTGTCCTTTATCACCTTCCTCCTACAAGTCACATTATCCATAAAATCCATTAACATGCATACCTTAATCTTGTTCAATTAAACCATTAACTATACTAGTACTTTCCAAGAACTCCTTAAGTATTAATTGGTTTCACTGATTAAAATCAATTGAAACTCAACTTTTGTTCTCAAGGATTGTCTTATGCTAACTCATATAACATACCCTGGCTACTAATAGCCCACAACATTCCATGAAATAATACACAAACCCTATTATTCACATCGACCTAACCAAGCAACCTGAACACTTGGTACAATCATAAATTTTCAGTCATGTTCTGTTCATCCACTGTCCTCAACATGAATATGGTTGGAATCTTGACTCAATGGCTTTAATATATCCAAGAATCAAATGGAGTCTTCTGATCGGTTAGTTATGGTTTTCAATTAGAGGCCATGACCATTGTGTCCTCCCCGGGAATTAGAGTAATGTGCACTTTGAATGAATTCTCTGAGTCCCAATGGGTCGGAATTAACATTTAACTGACAAAGAGCAATGTTCTCCTATCGTCTAGTTTACTTAATTTGAATCACTCAATCGATGAGTGATGGCCAAGTTATGTCTAAATACGCTCATGAGTCTTAAAATGCAGAACATAAAAACCGCTCAAACATAGCTCCACTTTGAATGCATTCGAGTCCAAATGGGTAGGACTTCGATAGACTCATTTCAAGTAAACGCTTTCCTATCAGTCTAGTTTACTTAAATTAATCACCAATCTGATGAGTGATGGCTGTTATGTTCAAAATAGCACACGAGTCGTGAAACAAGAATGTAAAAGTCACCAACATAACTCCACTTTGAATGCATTAGCCCACACGTGGGTCGGAATTTGGATAAACCTATTTCAAGGTGCAATGTCTCTCCTATTAGTCTAGTTTAATTAGGAAATTTGAATCACTAATTCGATGAGTGATACAAGTTATGGCCAAAATAGTTTACAGGTTCAAGAAAAAAACCTGACAAAGATCTCCTCGGGATACACACATACCTAGACTCGAAATTAACCCGAGTAAGAGAAAAACCCTATCTCAAATGGCGTGATTTCACGGGACACCACCTTTTCTCTGTTTCCATGAAAACCCGAACCTTGGACCTGCGTATCCGCATCTCTATCCATGCGTAGTCCTGTCACAGACTCGCTTTAATTTCTGACCGCTGAGTTCCCGATCGACGAATTATGACCTAAGTTATAGGCTTGGATTTCTCTCTCTCTCCCCCCCCATGCTGATTGCACCAAAAAATGAGAGCTTTTGGTAAGCAGGATTTTTTAAAGACATACATGAGACGTGTGGCTCACGCCGCGCCATCGCAACATATGTTTCCTTTCTTCGTCCGTTTTCATTCCGAAATAATTTATTTCATCCCGGTTTCAGCTCTTCATCCATCTTAAGTGGACATTCTTAAATATTTAATATTTTTCTGGATTAAAATCTCAAGCTAAGGTCCACTGATTGGTCGCCCGACTTTAAAATCGATCAGACGTAATTCAACAAATTGATCGCACCAGATTGCATTTTAATCTAACAGGAAGTCCGTTTCATCATCCGAGACGAAAAATTTTAGATTTTTATATATACTACTGCTGCCATTTTTCGTGAAAATTGCATTTTCACCCTAACATAATTTTGTTTAATCTATTTTATCTTCTTTGGACTCAATACATTATTATGAACATTTTTATTTCTTCGGGCTTATTTTTCTTGAATTACTATTCATTTGACTGCTTTCCAAATAAATACCTAATCGATCGAAAAACGAAATTTACTATTCATGGAAATCAGAATTGTGTCTACAATATTCATCTTAGTTTGCATTTTATAATACTTTCATAAATTGTTAGTAACACGAGCTTGCTCTCAAGGTAATTTCCTAACCCCAGCTTGAAGTTATTTTGATTTTGCATATCTATAGTTATATTTGTTTTTTTATTGTAAACCAAAATCTATACTGCTATTTGTCAAAACCAATCATAATACATTATTATCAAAAGTTTGTCGACAATGTCAAATCACACAAAACTTGAGTTTGTGGCACTTGACATTATCAGAAAGAATTATCTATCTTGGACCCTTGATGCTGAGATACATTTTGATGCAATGAATCTTGGAGCTGCCTTCAAAGAAGGAAATCAAGCATCCCTACATGATCGCTCAAAAGCACTTATTTTCCTTTGGCACCACCTCCATGAGGATTTAAAAAGTGAATACTTTATAGTAAAGGACCCTCTCACTCTAAAGAATGAGTTGAAGGGGAGATATGACCACCAAAAAACTGTGATTCTCCCAAAAACTCGATATGACTGGATGCACCTAAGGTTGCAAGATTTTAAAACAGTCAGTGAATATAACTTCGCATTATTTAAAAGCAGCTCTCAGTTGAAGCTAAGAGGAGAGAGAGTCATAGAAGAAGAAATGCTAGAAAAAAAATTCACCAAATTTCATGCCTCGAATGTGCTCGTACAACAGCAATATCGAGAGCATAGATTTAAGAAATACTCTGAATTGATATCATGTCTTCTTTTTGCAAAGAAAAATAATGAGCTTTTGATGAGAAATCACCAATCCCGTCCAACTGAATCCGAACCATTCCTTGAAGTGAATGTGATATCGTTTCAAACCCATTTACATAGACAAGGATGTGATCGCAGTCGTGGTCGTGGAAGGAATTTCTAATACCATGGAACTCATGGTAGTAATCATTCAAACGAAAACCTCATGGAACCACCGTATGGAATAATACTACAGGAAATGTTAAAAATGGGAAGTATATACAAAATATACCTTCCAAGACCCATGAGAATAATTGTCATGGGATGCTGCATTTAAAGTATCGGGGGTGCTTACCCGTCAGATGCTCCAAACATTTGGCCGACCTCTACCAAGCATCAATCAAAGAAAAATGAACATAAATAGAAATAAACTTTACTGATAGAAATGAACTAGACTTAACTTTCTATGTGTTAAGGATTTTTCGCAAGCGCACAGGTCGCATAAGTAATACAATGGACTAACAAGTCCAAATATTGATCCCACATGGAAGGTGAGGTTTTAGAAATGATTAAGTACCTCGGCTACTGAAGTCGTTCACTATTTGAGTCACTCAATGGTTTGGTGAGAATGTTTTCTAAACTAAAATAAGAATAAAATAATGCAAAATAAAACAGAGTGTGATATCAATGTTCACTTACAAGGACTAGGTTAATCTCAAAGAAAGCGCTCAAGGAAAAATACTAAGGTTGATTGCTTCTGTTGATGCATTCGATTAATATTTATGAAGTACTAATTAAGTGAGTATATACCATGCTCTGCTCTTATGAACTCGACATGAGGTTTACACCTTTCTGCACTTCCCCTCAATTCTCACACCAACTCCCTATTCTCCTTGTCCATCTCCAGTCATTAAATTCGATACTTTTCTATAGTGTGGTTCTTTCCTGGAACTATTATCACCTCTCGGCCCATACAATAGGATTCACTCTAATCACTGAATCAATCACCCTCTCGTCCGCATAACTTACATAATGCTGAGATGGTGTTACTCCTAATAAAATCCATCTACTACTAGGCATTCCCAATTTCCTATACTTCTTTGATTAGGTTAATTAGTATTTCAATTAACTAAGTCATACCTTAAGAGAGTCGGGACCAGATTTTAAGGTGCAATCCAAGCGTCATCAAGGATGCCCTAGTATGGGGATCGAAGACCCAACTCTCAGTATGGATTAATTAGTTAAAACCATAACAATCCCAAGAACTACACCAACTAACATCCACACAAGCATGAATTCACAAAATCATCATAAAATATATATATAAACAAAACATCAATGTCAACAATCAACCCTAGAGGAACGTTTAGCCACTCATTGTAACCAAGAAATCCAAAAAAATCTATTTAAGATAAACAGAATAATGAAATATTAATAAAGAGAGTAGAGTTTAGAGCTACAAAACAAACAAGAGATGAAATGAGTCTCAAAATATACACCTCAACTGTAAGAGCTCCTCTAGTGAGTTAGATCTTCAATATCAACCCCAAATCCAAAGTAGAAATAAACAAAATCAAAAACCCTAAAATGGCTCAAGAAGAAGAGAGGAAAAAAACCCTAGGAAGGGTGTTCTCTTTCCAAAAACCGAACCCTAATCAAGTCTCAAATACATGTATTTATAGGAAATGGAAAATAAGCTCAAAATAGGCCAAAATGCGACGTTTTCTGCTCCAGCCCGATGTTCTTCGCCAAGGCAAAGGCTTCTTCGCCAGCGGAGCCACGTGTCTTTAGTTGGTTTCATCCCCTCCTCTCGCCTTACCGAAGGATAAGTTCAGCCGCGAACCCGAGTGGGTGCAAGCCAGGATGTCTCCCCTTCACCTTTAGCGACGGGGTCTACTTCTCGCCTATGAACCCAAGGCCTTCTCTTTCTTCAATCTTTGCCGGCGTAGTGCCTCGGGCAGGTTTTGCTTTCTGCTCTTTTGGGCCTCTCTTGCTTACTTTTACTTTCTATCTCTCAGAAACATACAAATGGGGATTAGTGTAATCTTTAGGAATATAGGTGTGAATCTAACATTTAGGTTACAAAAATACATGCAAAACACTCTATAAATGCTACAAAGATCCACACCTATCACTATGATATTGATTTCTTTGCAGATCCTAGTGAAAAAATGAACTATTTGATTGATGATGAAAATACTGCTACTGAATGATGCTTCTTATATAAAAAATTAAATAAAATATCATTTTGTTATTACATCTATTACATCATATTTATAATGTTATTACGTATTCCAAATCCATATTGATCTCAAGATGAATGAGGGTGATGTATGTCTTATTAACTGCGGTAACCACTCACACAATCTTTTCCCGAGATAAAGATACTTTCTAAATTCGACACATTAACAACGCCACTAGTAACACTATATTTTGCATCGCAAACTTAATTGAAGGCTCCGGAAGAGCAAACATAATGCTACTAAAGGGACTAGGTTCCATATCAATGATGCATTATATTCTAGCAAATCCAGAAGGAATTTGTTCAACTTTAAAGATATTTGCATAAATGGATATCATATTGAAACTATGAATGAAGGTAATATAGAATGTCTTAACATTACCTCTATTGTTTATGGCAAGAAACTTATAATGAAAAAACTCTCAACCTACCTCTATATTATAATATACAAATAAAAGCTCTATCGAGCCATATTATCGTGAAACCAAAAGTCAACGACCTAAACATTTTGCTCTTTTTTGGCATGACAAAGAAGTCACCAACCCCAATGATGCGGAGAATCGAGAACATTCGCTATGGCATCCACTAGTTAACCAAAAGATTCTTTTGCCCAATGAATACCCATGTGTTGCCTGCTCACAAGGTAAATTGATAGTCAAACCATCCTTTAGCAAAGTTACATTTGAGTCACCAGTCTTCTTAGAAAGAATACATGGGGACATATGTGGATATCTATCCATCTTGTGGACCTTTCCATTACTTTATGGTTTTAATAGATGCCTTTACTAGGTGGTCACTAGAAAGGTTTTGTTCCTTTCCAAAAGAATTTTTATTATCTAAACAAAGAAAACTGATACTTAACCGGGTACATTCTCATTCGTTATATACCCATCGTGGGAGAGAAGGGGTTTACATGGTGGACGGTGGACGGTTATAAGATGGTCATTTATGAGTGCCCTTAATGTTCGTACGTTACCCATTAATTGTTACATTAACTGCGTCGTAATGCATGCTCTACTTGCTCTATCTCTCATGCCCGAGGTGGTTAGTCTACTCTTGTCGCTTGCTCTATGCCCGAGGTGGACTGTTTGTTAAGCTCGGGTCACTCACATGACTGCCATGTGATCGGGTTTGGATCACCCACATGAACGTTTGGGTCGCTCACACAAATACCACGTGTGTTATAGCCATTCCACTACTCCCGGAAAGCACGCTTTCAAATGGCCAGGTTGGAATGGCGCTAAACTCTTTGGTCGTCATGTGTCACAAAAAGCCATTATTGCACTCGCGAGGTATTCGACAATCCGGTGGAGTTCATACTCTCAAAGGTCACGTGGATGAACTTTAAGGGCTCAAGCGGCGCTCTAGCAATGTAACGAGTTCCACGGTCGAAGAGTGACGTGGAGGAAGCTCGGATGAAATGGGCCAACCTTGCCAGAGAACATGCCGCCCCCGCCGCCAATGTGGAGAAGGTGGCATAGCTAGTGACTGATGTGGCCAATTGAGGTAGAGATAGGCTACTCGGCTAGTTACGCAGAAGCTAAGCAAAGTAACAGAGGATGGCTAGGGGCTAGCGGAAACCTACGGAGGAAGGGTTGTCTAAAACTGCGACGATGACAAGTGTAGAGATTTCAGGTCCTCCTGAAATTGTACTTTAACTAGCCGAGGTGCTTTGTTCTCGATATGGTTTTTTGGATTAAAGAAAATATCGTTTGACAAGAAATTCGGCTAACGCATCTGTTTCTTATTAACAAGTAGCCTGTAGGGATTTATTCTGCCCAAGGTCAAGGGCTAAGTGCCCAAGGAAAAAGGTCATCTCACGGAGAACATCTCAAGGAGAAATAACGCTTGTAAGGACTTATGATGCCCGAGTCTGAGGGTTGTCGAGGGTCAATCGCCTAAGGCCTAATATAATCATTCGTGGGAAAATTATGCCTGAGACTTTTTTCTACCCGAGGTCGAGGGCCGTCGAGGGATAGCCTCCCAAGGCATAATATAATCATCTCATGGAGAGCATCTCAAGGAGAAATAATGTAACTTTTATTCATGCATTAGAACAAGGGTACAATTGTCTCATTATAAAGGAGATCAATCGAAATTACTGCATAAATGGAAAGGTTTTGTTCCATTCCAAAAGATTTTTTATTACTTTTCCAAACAAAGAAAACCGAATCCTTTACTAGGTACATTCTTATTCGTTATATACCCATCGTGGGTGGGGGTTTACATGGTGGACTCGTGGACGGGTTAAGTGAGACGGCATTTATGAGTACCCTCAATGTCCGAGACATTACCCATTAATCAAGTTACATTAACAGGTCAGAGATGCTCGCTTGCTCTATCTCCCATGCCCGAGGTGGTTAGTATGCTCTTGTCTCTTGCTTTATGCTAGAGGTGGATTGTTTGTTGAACTCGAGTCACTCACATGATTGCCACGTGATTGGGTTTGAATCACCCACATGAACGTTTGGGTCGCTCACACGAATGCCACGTGTGCTATAGCTTATCCCATTCTACTCACTCTAGCCAAGCCAATAGGTTGGAATGGCACTAAACTCTTTGGTCGTCGTGCGTCGCAAGAAGCCATTATTGTACTCGGAGGTATTCGATAATCCAATGATTCACATCCCGAAGGTCACATGGCTACTGCGGGCTCTGCAATGCCCGAGTTGAATGTGAAACGCACCGTGAGAGCTACATGGAGGAAACTTGATGAAATAACATCTTTGCCAAGAACATGTCGCCTCAATCGCCAATGTGAGAAGGTGGCAAAGCTGGTGATCGATGGCCAACCACAGCAGAGACAGCTACTAGTTAGTTACGTGAAGCCGAGCAGCAAAGACAAGATGGCTGGGGGCGGAACCTACTGAGGAAGGGACGCTGAAATTGGCACTGACGACAAGTGAGATTTAGGTCCTCCTGAAATTGTAATTTCAAATCCAACCGAGGTGTCATTTCCTGGCATGGTTTTTCGATTAAATGAAAATATAGCTTGACAAGAAATTCACAATTACATCCTGCTTTCTTATTAACAAGTGGCCTGTAGGGATTTATCTGTGTGAGGTCAAGGTCCAAGTGCCCAAGGCATAAGGTCATCTCACGGAGAACATCTCAAGGAGAAATAACTCTTGTAAGGACTTATGTTGCTCAAGTCTGAGGGTCATTAAGGGCCAGCCGCCCAAGGCCTAATATAATCATCTCATGGAGAACATCTCAGGGAAAATATTACACTTATAGGGACTTTTGTTGCCCGAGGTTGAGGGTCGTCAAGGGCTAGCCGCCCAAGGCATAATATAATCATCTCATGGAGAGCATCTTAGGGAGAAATAATGTAACTTTTATTTAGGAATTTGGACAAGGGTATAACCGTCTCATTATAAGGGAGATCTATTGAAATTTCTTCATAAACATGGAGTAAATACCTTTATCAAAAGTTGAGCGAAAGAGTTTCCTAAGCGAAAGAGTTTCCCGTACGAACCTGCTCGGGCTATTTCGGCTTCCATGGCCCGAGGCCAATATTGTTTCGGGTCTTGGCCGTCCAAGGCATAAGAGCCCGATGTGTCTTTCCCTGCCCAAGTCATAGGAGCTCTACATGTGGCGAGGCCATGAGACGCTCGAAGTGTAGGACACTTGTGAATCAAAAAATTATGATCTCTAAGATATGACTAGCCATTTTCTATGGAGAAGCGGCCTTCGTGAAGACGTCAGATTAATCCTGGGCAGGTGGGGCCCCCATAGAAAAGGAGGAACAACTATCTTAAAGTATGGAGATCGCCTGTGGGAACTTACACGCCACCAAGGACTAGGGTCATGCATGGGCTGGGGCCGCCAAAGGCCATCTCTGTCGGAGAACCTAGGTGAACGCTGCATGAGACCGGTCGTAGTAGGTGGCGAGATTCATTCGCTTCGATGAGGCGAGCCTCAAGCTGTCGCTGCTGTTTGATCGTGGTGACTATGTCGTCCTCGAGCATGGCATACTGATATCCCCTCTAGAATAGCTCATCGATAGTGGTGGGGGGATGTAGTGACAACGAATCAAAAAAATGGTTGTTCAAGCGAATAACTTGCTTTAGTGTCAGAGACCGTCCAAAGTTCCTGGGCTTCGTCGAGGATCATAGCCCCGGGTTTTAC
Source organism: Tetrastigma voinierianum (assembly GCA_016808115.1). Taxonomy (NCBI): domain Eukaryota; kingdom Viridiplantae; phylum Streptophyta; class Magnoliopsida; order Vitales; family Vitaceae; genus Tetrastigma; species Tetrastigma voinierianum. The sequence goes on along the minus strand of JAEQBH010005479.1, from coordinate 34,728 downwards.
AAAGTCCCTTATGGACTGAATTTTCCCATCCGTATTACGGAATAAACTAGTGATACTTTGCTTATGCCTGACCAAGCACATATATTGAGTGATGAATTTCTCTAATAGATGGCGGAAAGAATTTATCGTGTTTGGAGCTAAGTGGTGGAACCACGATAAGGTGGGGCTAGCCAAGTTAGACGAGAAGATCTTACACAGTAGAGCGTCTTTCCCAGTCTGCAGTGTCATTTTCGGCTAGCAATGTATCATGTGGTTGAAATGATCCCAAGCCACTGGCGCATTTGAAATTTCCCGCAACGCTAGAAATCAGGCCGAGCATCGAGTTTAGATGGTGGAGATGATGACATATCATCCAACGCGCACAATGCGAGGTCCAGATTCCTCAGGGGGGAGGGAGATTTATTTCCCTGGGGAAGACTAAAGTTGGGAAAATCTAGGTGAGGAGGCGAAGAGATATTGCCCGTGGACTTTGATCTTCCGGGGCTGCACAACAATGTTAGCATTGAGTTAACCTGGCGTAAGGCGGTATCCGCGTTCCATAAGGCATCATTCTCATCGCATATGTGTTGACCGCCATCAAAGGATTTCGTAACTACCTTTGGGCAACCTCACCATATTTTGCATTCGCCTAATGACAACAACTGTTGTTCAAGCGTAGCCTTTGAAATGGAAGGGTGGATCTCTCCCATTGCGTAGATTGGAAGTAACTCACCGGTTGTCTCTATAGCGATTTATAGAAGCATGGGAATTTTTGCTTCTTCCTACAGACGACGCCAATAGAAATGTTTTGTTTCCTTCTAAAAGAATTTTTATTACTTCTCCAAACAAAAAACTTTAATCTGCATTTCTCACTCGTTATATACCCATCATGGGGAGAGGAGGGCTGGGGGTGGTTTATACGGTGGACTCGGGATGATTATGAGATAGGCATTTATGAGTGCCCTTAATGTCCATACATTACCCATTAATTGTTACATTAACTGTGTCGTAACGCATGCTCTGCTTACTCTATCTCCCATGCTCAAGGTGGTTAGTCTACTCTTGTCGCTTGTTTTATGCTTGAGGTGGACTGCTGTTTGAGCCAGTCACTCATGATTGGCACGTGATCGGGTCTTCGCATCACCCCACAAGAATGTCTGTCGCCACACAAATGCCACATGTAAACAGAGCTTATCCACCCAATAAACATGGAGGAAATACCTTATCGGTCGGGCGAGAGTTTCCGACAAACCCGTCGGCCGTCGGGTCTAGTATTGCTCGGTCTCATTGGCCCGAGGGAATGTCCTCCCCTGCCCGAGTCATAGGAGCTCTACATGCAGCAGGGCCAAGTGAGAAGCCCGAAATGTAGGACACTTGTGAATCGGAAAATTGTGATATTTAGGATATGACTAGCCATTTTTAACGAAGAATCGACCTTTGTATTGACACTGCATTAATCCTCCCATAGGGGAAGGGGGGTGGTCCCTCTAAAAAAAATGAGAATAATCATCTCATAACATGGAGATCGAATCTCATAACATGGAGATCGACCTGTGGGGACTTATGCTCCCCGAGGACTAGGGTTATCGTGGGTTAGCCGCTAAAGGTCATCTCATGGAGAACTCATGGTAAACTGCTCAAGCATGTCCGGGTCGTGCAGGTGGTGCAGTTTAAGAGGCTCCGCGATTCTTGATTCATCCTGATCGACAAGGCGGGCCTCAAGCTGTTGATGTTGTTTAGTCGTGACTACTATGTCGACCTTAAGCATGGCGTACTGATGTCCCCTCAAGAACAACCTATCGATAGTAGTAGGGGGATGCAGTGATAGTGAATAAAACCGGAAAGGTTTCAAGGTAATGAATCTTGCTTAGTACACTGCAAGTAATCGCGGTCCAGCTCAATGCATTTTGAGTTAGAGGATCGTAGTCAATGGCGTTTATAAAGTCCTTCGACTCAAAGCTTCCATCCAACATGAACAAACTAAGGACTGCTTCACCCATAATGAGCACATATATCGGAAAGCGAAGGAACTTTTGATGTGGCATAAAGAATTTATCGTGTGAAGACTGCTTGGAACCACGATAAGGCCGGGCTAGCTGTCGACGGAAGACCTACACAACAAAGGTCGTCTTGGCCTACAAATGTCATTATCTACGCAGAATGCACAGTGGTTGAAAGAATCTTACAGCCGCCATGAAGATCCAAATTTCTAACGTGAATTGTGTTGGAGCATCGTAGCTTAGGATGGCGGGGACGACAACATATCTTCCAACGCGCGCAATGCGGGGTCCAGATTTTTATAGGTGAGGGAGATTTATTTCCCCAAGGGAGACTAGCGTTAGGAAGATCTTGGCGAGGGGACGGAGAGATGTTGTTCGTGATTCCACCGCAGACGGCCCGCAGAACAATGCTTGCATTTGGTCAGTCTGTGTGAGGCAAGAGCTACGCTCCAGAAGGCGACATTCTCTTCTACGTAAGGCAACGCGCCATTAAAAGCGACGCTTAATCGCGCCGGGGTGTGACTCCCGCCGATCTTTTAGCACTGCTCTGACAATAGCTGTTGTTCAAGCGTAGCCTCTGAAATGGAAGGGTGGATCTCTCCCATTGCATAATTTGGAAGTAACTCGCTGGTTGTCTTTACAGTGATTTAGAGAAGCGTGGGAATTTTTGCTTCTTCCCACAAACGACACCAATGGAAAGGTTTTATTCCCTTCCAAAATAATTTTTATTACTTCTCTAAACAAGGAAAATCTAATCCTTTACCGGGTACATTCCCATTCGTTATATACCCATAGTGGGTGTTTACATGGTGGACGGTGGACATTTAAGTGAGATGTGCATTTATTAGTACCCTTAATATTTGTATGTTACCCATTAATTGTTACATTAACTGCGTCGTAACGCATGCTTTGCTTGCTCTATCTCCCATGCCTGAGGTGGTTAGTCTGCTTTTGTCGCTTGCTCTATGCCCGAGGTGGACTGTTTGTTAAGCTCGGGTCACTCACATGACTGCCACATGTTCGGGTTCGGATCACCCACATGAATGTTTGGGTTGCTCACACGAATGCTATGTGTGTTGTAGCTTATCCTATTCCAGTCACATGTTTGCCTTTTTTCGACAAGAAATGTTGTCTTTGCTAGGCTTCTCGCAAAAATGATCAAATCATGAGCCCAATTTCCTGATTATCCAATTAAGGCTATCAAATTTGACAACGCAAGTGAGTTTACCTCCCAAACCTTTATCGACTATTGTATGTCAGTTGGAATAAATGTTGAGCATCATGTTGCTCATACTCACACCCAAAACGGTTTAGCAGAGTCCCTCATCAAACGTCTTTAATTATTAGCCGATCACGCTAACAAGAAAACCAAATTGGTCGACTTGCTTAGGCATGCTATTATGCATGCTGTAAACTTGGTTCGTATTTGACCAACAACTTACCATGAATACTCCATTTCACAACTTGATTAGGCAAACAACCAAATATTTCTCACTTACGAATCTTTGGTTGTGCAGTCTATATATCAATTGCACCTACATAACGCACTAAAATTGGTCCCTAACAATGACTTGGGATTTATGTAGGTTTTGATTCTCCATCAATCAGAAGATATCTTGAACCCTTAATAGGAGATGTTTTTACAGCCCGCTTTGCGGATTGTCATTTTAATGGGAGTGTATTCCCACCATTAGTGGGAGAAAAGTCAGTTCTAGAAGAACGACGAGAAATTACTTGGAATGCATCTACAATGTCTCATTTTGATTCTCGTACAAATCAATATGAATTGAAGTTCAGATTTATTCGATTGGTAACCTTTGGGTAAATCAATTACTGGGATGCATTATCGATATAAAGAGTGATAAAGTCACATATCCTGGCCACGAATGCTCCAAAGATTATTGATGTCCTCAAGGACAATTAGTAACAGTTCCAAGACGCCTTGAAGCGTGAGAGAATTATTGGCTCAAAAGACTTAACTCTCCGAAGTTGAGAACACGAAGAAAAATTGGCCCCTGAAGAGGTAAATATAAAACAAAAGGCCCCAGTAGAGGCATATGGTAAACGAAAGGCCCCAATAGAGGCATATGATGAACAAAAGGCCCCAACAGAGGCATATGGTGAACAAGAAGCTCCTGTAGAGGCATACAATGAACAAAAGACCCTTGAAGAAGTTCGAAATTAAGAAATAGCTCGTGAAGAGGTACAAGTACCTAAAAATTATGAGATCTCAATAAATTATGTGCACAATAGAGAAAAATGGGATCAAAATAAAGTTGTTATCAATAATATTTTTGTTTTTCAAGTGGCCTTAGACATCATAATAAATTATGAAAATCCCGAACCACAAAATGTGGAGAATGTTGACAAAGAAATGATTGGCCAAAATGGAAAGAAGCTATGTAGGAAAAAATAAACTGATCAATGAAATGAGACGTTTTTGGACCTGTAGTCCAAACAACTAAAGGTGCAAAGCCTGTTGGGTACAAATTGGTATTTGTATAAAAGCACAATGAAAATAATGAGATCATAAGATATAAAACGAGATTAGTAGCACAAAGTTTCTCATAAAGACCTAGTATTGACTACAAGGAAACATATTCTCCTATCATAGACACAATCACTTTTCTTTTTTTAATAAGCTCAATAGTCTCTGAAGGACTGTATATGCTTCTCATGGATGTCATCATAGCTTATTAATATGGATACATAGATAATGACATATATATGAAAATCCCTGAAGGATTTAAATTGATTGATGCAAATAATATAAAGCCTAGTAGTATGTGCTCAATCAAATTATAATGATCTCTATATGGATTGAAGCAATTTGGACGCATGTGGTACAATCGCCTTAGCGAGTGTTTATTGAAAGAAGGGTATGCAAACAAGCCTATATGCCTATGCATCTTTATTGGGAAATCAAAAACCGGATTTGCAAAATATGTTGATGATTTAAATCTTGTTGGGACTCCTGAAGAGCTCACAAGAACAAAAAAATATCTGAAAAATGAATTTAAGATGAAAGACTTTAGGAAAACAAAATTTTGTCTCGGCCTGCAGATCAAGCATTTCCCTACTAGAGTTTTTGTTCACCAATCGACATACATTAAGAAAATCTTAAAACGTTTTTATATAGATAAAGCACACCCTTTAAGTTCTCCAATAGTTGCCCGTCCACTTGACGTGAAAAAGGACCCATTTCGTCCTTATGGAAAGGTTGAAGAATTACTTGGTCCTGAAGTACCATATCTTAGTGTCATTGGTGCACTTATGTATTTTGCTAACTGTACTAGTCTAGATATTGCTTTTTCTATCAATTTATTAGTCAAGTATAGTTCCGCTTCAACCAAAAAACATTGGAATGGTATTAAGCATATATTGCACTACCTCCAAGGAACAACTGATATAGGTCTATTTTACTCAAAGGAATCAAAGCAACAATTGCTTGGATATGCTAATGTAGGATACCTTTCAGATCCACATAAAGCCAAATCACAAATATGGTATATGTTTAATTGTAATGGAATTGCTATTTCATGATATCCTTTAAGGAGACAATGGTGTCCACATCATCGAATCATTCATAGATTATAGCAATTCACGAAGCAAGTCGTGAATGTATATGGCTAAGATCGATGATTCAACATATCCAAGAATCATGTGGACTCTCCTCTATCAAAGACAAACCGACAACATTATTAGAAGATAATGTCGTATGCATTGCACAAATCAAAGAATGTTATATCAAATGAGATAAAACTAAACATATTTCTTCAATGTTCTTTTATAGACTTGTCCTCCAAAAGAATGGTGAAATCGATGTTCAGCAAACACGCTCAAATGATAATCTAGTAGACTTATTCACGAAGTCATTGCCAACCTCGACATATAAGAAGCTAACATACAAGATTGAAATGCGCCAACTAAAGGATATTGACATGTGGGGGAGTATGCTTATCACATGATATTAGTGTATTGTACTCTTTTTTCCTTCGTCCAGGTTTTATCTCATTGGATTTTATTGGCAAGGTTTTTAACGAGGTAGTTCCAATAGACTAAAAACAATTTACATCATTATAGGAATATTGTACTATTTTTCCTTCGTTAGGTTTTATCCGATTTGATTTTACTAGCAATGTTTTAATGAAACATATTCTTGATAGTAGTCATTCAATAGGGAGTGTTATAAATAAAGAGGCAAATGAAGGGTTTCATTTATATGTGGTGAATGACCACATTGAAACCCATTGGAACATTGTGAATGAAGTAGTAAATCAATTGCATTAAGAGATCCAAAGGAACCTTTCATTTGGTTCATGAATCCATATTTACTCACATTTAGGACGACTAATGGGGACATTGTTACATTGGCCTATAAAAGGCTACTTTCACCTCTTCGCAAATCATTCCAACGGTAGCAAGACTCTCATCTCTCTCTCTCATTCTTTTCCTTTTAATTCTCTCTCACTAGTTCTCACTCTCATATGCAAACAAGAAACATATTCATCTTATTTATAACAAATTTAATTTCCAAATATTTTATACTATGTAATTTCCAAATTTTTAGAGTTAAATTTAAAGTGTCACACATTTAAGAATATTTCTTGAGGATTTTTTTATATTAGGGGCAAATATGGAAAAGTCTCAAATTTCAAGGTTTGTTTTTTTACTTAATAATGTAACTTTAATGACTGATTGGAATAGATGCATGACACAAGATGAAAATAGTTTTGCTTTTTTTAATATTGTGTGAAATAAAGAGTGATTTGATAACGGGACGACTATTTCGTGGCCTCGACCGCCGCTTCTTAATCGGGGCACGTGTTTAATTTAATTTTAATCTGCTTTTAACTACTTGAGTTTATTTTCAAACTGATACTTGCCCAAGATTGCTACTAGAAACCTTAAAATTAGAAATTTTTAAAATTCAAGAAAATGTTAATAAAATAATAAATTTATAAGGGTTCGTGGAAGCTTCAGAAAATTCTATAGATCTCTTGAGACGCATTTAAACGAACTACGCTGCTAAATTGCCTCAAGAAATCTAATGCATCTTAAAAGTTTCGGCCAAATTATGAGACAAACAAAATTTTTCCGATTTTCCTGCCGAGAGTCATAGCGACCTGACTAGATTTTTACGAAAATATCAAAAGCTCGAAAACGGTTTCTCGCTAAGTTTATTTTAAAATAAAGCTTAACCTAAAGAATAAATTGTTTCGACGTAAAACCCGACCCGAACGGTTATAATACGAATCATGATCCAAAATAATAATAATAAGCCCCGCCGAATATATTTTAAAATAATTTTTATTATTTTATTTTTATACTTTAATATAAATAATAATAATTATTATAATGTTTTTTAATAACAATTTTGAATTCATAATATTTTTATTTTTATAAAAATATTAATTTCAATATAATAAAAATAAAAGCAAATATAAAAATTAAAATTAAAAATAAAAACAAAATAAATGCAAACTGGGCAGTTTGAGAATTTTCTTCTATTTCCACACCGCCCCTAATTTTTTAAACGACAAGCTGAATCGAAAAATAACGAAATGTGGCCGACGAGACCGCCCCGTCCCAAACCCTCCCGTCATCCCTGGTGAGCGATATTAATAGCCTTTCTTCATTGACAATGACGGCTTTTATTATGAAATGACTTTTCCGAATGTAAAGTTCAACATTTTCACTTTTTCTTTCTATCTCGTAAACTTTAAAAAATTTCGTAATGCTCACGAAAATTTAAAATTAAACAAATTAACGCCGGTGCTCATTTGGGCCAAAGATTGTTCTAAAAACAAACGCCACCTTCGTCTAAGAATTTGAGTTGAACCAATTATCAAATCAGATATAAATAAGGAATTGAGCTTCACTAATATTAGATTAGCGTGTCCACGGAGACAAGTGGGCACCTGCATCCAAACAGCGAATTTCCCCATCCCAGCGCGAGTTTACCATAAGAGTCCACGGCCACGCAAGACTCCGGAACTTTCCAGAAACATATCGAGATCATTCTAAGAGTCTCTCTGGAATTGCCCTTTTTCGCTTTAAAACCCCCTATATTTTGCTTCATTAGGTCATTACTTCCGATTTCTATCAATCTCTGATCATTCAACTTTCCGACTACCCAACTCATTAATGGCCGAAGAAGCCAAAGCCAAAGGCAACGCCGCCTTCTCCTCCGGCGACTTCTCCGCCGCCGTTCGTCATTTTTCTGACGCGATTGCTCTCGCTCCCACTAACCACGTTCTCTACTCGAACCGATCCGCCGCCAACGCTTCTCTCCAACGGTACTCTGAAGCCCTAGCTGATGCCAAGAAGACTATTGAACTCAAGCCCGACTGGTCCAAGGGCTACAGCCGTCTCGGCGCTGCTTTACTGGCGGGCCTGGCCAGTCGGACGATGCCGTTTCCGCATACGCGCGTCTTCGAAATCGATCTGAACAACTGTGTGGCCTTGAAATCAGGTCTCGCCGATGCCCAGGCCGCTGCATACCGTGCCCCGCCGCCACCGATGGGTTCCTCCCCCTTCGTCGATACGTTCCAAGGTCCGGAGATGTGGACGAAATTAACGGCTGACCCAACGACTAGGGCTTATCTGCAGCAACCCGATTTTTTGAAGATGATGCAGGATATTCAGAGAAACCCTAACAATCTGAATATCTATTTGAAGGACCCAAGGGTGATGCAAGCCCTGGGCGTTTTGCTCAATGTGAAGCTCCGGACTCCGCCGGAGGGCGCGGAGTTTCCGGAATCTTCCTCGCCGGAGAGAAAGCGGCTGGCAGAGTCAGATCCGTGAAAGGAGCCAGAAACTCGGAACCCTGATGGAGGATTTAAATTAGCTGAAGAAGGGAGGCAAGGAGAGAAAGGCCAAAGCCCAGAAGGAGAAGGAGGCTGGCAATGCCGCATATAAGAAGAAGGATTTTGAAACTGCGATCCAACATTACACCAAGGCGATTGAATTGGATGATGAGGACATATCGTTCATCACTAACCGAGCTGCTGTTTATCTGGAAATGGGTCAGGTATTGTGTTTGCATAACTTTAATTTGGTCTCTGCCTTGATTTGTTATATAGTGTTCTGTTGGTAATCTAAGTGTTTTTAGCAATGATTTTAGGCTGTTGTTTTGTGCTGTTTAATTTCTTCATTGTTTGAACACGGAACTAAGATGCTATATAACGTACCCTTTGATCAACTCCATCTTTGGCTTTCAGCTCCAAAACAATGATATCGGTTGAGAACTTTTTAAAAAAAATATATCTATTTTTGTTACTAATGCTTTAACTAAATTGTTTCCTTTTTCTCCTTTGTGATATCTTGTCTACTTGTCATTTGGTTTTTGGCTATCTTGCATGCATTAGTGAGAAGGTTTGTTGGGGGGCAATGCTGTTCTCTTAGCCAATATCCTTGTTTGATGCTTTACTAAATAATCAGATTTACTGTATTGTTCACTTGTCTTTGGCCGTTATATTGGATAAACTAGGCCTCTTAGGTTCTTTGATGTTAGCAGGACATTGTATAGTGTCTAAAGAGGGGAATTTAAGCTATGTTGCTTTAGTGAGAAGTAATGGTTTTTGCATGCTAATTCTCCAATTATTTTATCTAGAGAATATCCAACAAAAGCTTCCACTGAATGAATGAATAATTATGCCTTTGAATAAGCATAAGTAATCAATCTAGATGCTAATCACAATAATGGTAATCACATACATATACAACAAACTAAAAATAAATAACATTTACTATTTTTCAAATTTATTCTGTATAAGATACAAAATAAAACTGACAGATTCCTGGGTGTCTCCTTTCTTGTGGGCCTAGTTGAAGGCCTATGAGCAGTGGTCAATATTAGAATTTTGGATGAAATGTGGTTTTAGGAAGTTAAAAGAATTGTGGAAGTTTGCATCAGAGAGGATCTTACTGACACTTCCCTCCTGATGGTGGAGCTTATCCCTGTTTTAGTATTTTCAGGTTTAGGTTTTGCTCCTTCCCCGTGCAGGGGTAACAAGACTCCATCTCTAGGCTAACGATGAATTTTTTTTTAAGTCAATCTCCTACCTTCTTGGGCTCTTAATTCTTTCTTCCTTTCTGCCTATTCCTTTCTTTTTTTCCATTTACTCTTTTGGAAGATTTCTATAAGGAGGCTGGTGACTTCTGCCAACAGCTTCATTATATTCATATCTCCTCCTAGCCTACTAGTTTTTATGAGTTTTATATGTCGGTTAGAGCCTTCTTTTGGATCATAGTGGTCCTCAGTTTAGGAAAGTGAATAATGGTTTTTATTTAATATTGCAATGACCAGAAATTTTTAGGAAAGCTTACCGAATGCTGGTATAATTCATCTAACTTTGATGGGCATTTTTGAGTTAGTGCTTATAAGCTGGCCTGTGGCAAGTACTAGTAGTTTGGAGTTGAGCTAAATGCTTGGCTCTAATGTTTCTCTCTATAGGTCCTGGTTGCATAGAGGCATACACTGATTGGATTGACTAAATTTCTAACCTAGAAATAAACATTGGTCAGTTTGAACAGAACTCATTTTATCATCATGTATGCATGATCTGATGCCTCTCAGGGTTGGGTTCATAGTTGTTAAAGGCGCGCTTAGGTGATGTACGGGGCTCGCGCTTCACCTGAGCCAGGGCAACGCCCCTTCGACAAGGCGGCAATAAGGCGTCTGCTTCACTGAGGCGCAAAAGCTCGTCCCAAGCGCCCTTTCAACAAGGCGCGCGCTCCACTGATTTGCAGAAGCTCGTACCATGCGTGCCTAACCCACTTCGGCCATTTCCAAGTCCCAGGCGCCCCTTTAACAAGGAGCGGAAGGCACGTAGCACCGAAGCTCGCGAAGCTCGTCCGCAGTACTCCTATCCCACTCGCTATTTCCAAGGTGTCTTTTTCTGCTGGTGATTTAAAGGCGCTCTTCACCGAGTCGCGGAAGCTTGTCCCAGGCGTCCCTATCCCACTTCTTATTCTTCTTCGGCCTTCTTCTTCTTCCACTTCGGCCATTTCCAAGTAAGTCGTCTTCGGTCTTCTATGCCTCAGTGAAGCGCATGCCTTTTATCAGTCTTCTTCTTCTTCTTCACACCTCCAAGCCCTCCAGCCCCCATTTTTGCCCTGTTTCCAACCAAAAAATAAACCCTATCCCTCCCAACCTCAATATCAACCACATAGAAGAGAAGAAAAATCAGAAAAGCAATAATAGTAGCCAATAAAATTATCTAAATATAGGAAACTCTTTAACCTTCAAAAATTTATATGTTTATAATGATTTGATTGAAATTGTAGATGATATTTGATAATAATTATATATATAAAATATAGGGTGCGCCTTAGATAAAAAAGCGGCCTTGCGCCTCAAGGCTTCAAGAGGCCTTTGCGCCTTGGTACGCCTTGCGCCTTGCACAACTATGGTTGGGTTTGAATAAAAACTGGAATGGAATCTTAAGGTAAGGTTGGCTTAGTGCTCTGGGTTGCTCTACATATACCAATTTTTTAACTTGGCTCATTTGTATCTCTAAATGCCTCAATGTTCTCAGTGCTTATACTTAATAAAGGCCATTTTCTTCAAACATGAATTGATGTTTATAAGATACATGTGAGTGAAAAGAGAATGAAAGGAAACAACTTTTCAGCTTGGGATAGAAGTTTTTTGGATAAAACTTCTGACTGTCATCATTTGAGTTGATCTCTTCAAATCTCATGAAGAGCTCTTGGGTGGGGGTTGGAGATAGCGAGTTGAAAGCTTGAGGTGGGCTCCTCCCCGCCCTCCAATGTGATTGAAACCTTGCCATGTAGAGGATAGACTCTGTTTTGTGAGAAAATGTTACTAGTTTTTATTATCATCTTAGAGTTTCTTGTATGTCTGCAACACTTCATGTTCCAGATAGTGATATTGGTACTGGACCTGCTGGTGTGTTAATGGATGTGATTTCTTTATAGTGGACTTTCACTACATGGATTTTAACATAGATTAAATGGCACAGATATTTGAGATACTTGTTCATTCTTTGTATAGATTAAATGGCATGGATATTTGAAATTTTTTTTGTTCGTTGTTCAAACTTTGAGCTCATTTTTTATATTTCTTGCATTGCAGAGGATGCAATGCACCTTAAAAGCAGATTGTCTTTAAAAGCCCCAATAATAATAATAAAACCTATGGCAATCTCATGCATTTTTTTCCTTTTTATTTTCTATTTTAAAATTTTGGGTTCTTTTCCTGTGTATTTTATATTCTTCCTTCCACTCCTCAGTATCTTGCCATTCATGTGGTATCATTCCCAGTGGTTTTTTTAGGTTGCCTATAGCAATGGCTGCCAATGCCCATGCTCTATTTTCCTCAATTCTTTGATATAGATGTTAATATCTTTTATTGGCATTGTGTTTTTCCTTGGCTTCTGATTTCACTATGTAGTGTTATATCTATTCTTCCTGTTTTATTTGAGAAATGGTGCTTTTGTGGCAACTGTGCCATTCTTTTTATTTTCTCTACTTTTACCTTCATAACATTTTAAATGATGTGTTTTTGTTTTTTTATTTTTGGGGGGTCAGTATGAAGAATGTATTAAGGATTGTGACAAAGCTGTCGAAAGGGGAAGAGAGCTGAGGTCAGACTTTAAGATGGTAGCAAGGGCATTGACTAGAAAGGGAACTGCGTTAGTGAAAATGGCAAAATGTTCAAAAGACTATGATTCTGCCATTGAAACTTTCCAGAAAGCTCTTACTGAGCATCGCAATCCAGACACATTGAAGAAGCTCAATGAAGCTGAGAAAGCAAAGAAAGACCTAGAGCAGCAAGAGCACTTTGATCCAAAACTAGCGGATGAGGAGCGTGAGAAAGGTATTTCTATGTCAGCTTTGTTGGTAATGTTGTGACTTTCCATGTTTTTCATCAATTGTCATTCATCATGATAATATGAATTTCTCCCTCCATGTCTTTCTTTTTCTATCTGAATTTTACTTTATTACTATTTTCTTTTCTCTTTTTCACTTCATGTATGTATTTGGATTGAATTTTAACTATGTATACAACTGCATAGATGGTGTCAGGTAATCTTTACTTGTCTGAATGATGTATAGGTAATGAGTTCTTCAAGCAGCAAAAGTATCCCGAGGCGGTAAAGCATTACACAGAATCCTTGCGAAGGAATCCCAGAGACCCAAGGGTATGAAGGGACTCCATTTTTTATGTTTTAGTAGCACATTAGATTTAGACTCTCATAGATGGGGATTATTATTGCTGGATTAAACATTAACATTGTTGACTGTTTTCTGTTGGTCAGACCTATAGTAACAGGGTCAGTGTGCTACACAAAACTGGGGCATGCCTGAGGGACTTAAGGATAGAAAAGTGCATTTGAACTTGATCCAACTTTTCCAAGGGGTATACCAGAAAGAAAGGTCCAATTTTTCTCTTGCGAAAGAATATGACAAAGCATTGGAAACATACCAGGAGGGACTGAAACATGACCCAAGCAATCAGGAACTCTTGGATGGTGTGAGAAGGTAATGTGACCTTAATATAGATTTTTAGTTTAGACCTTGAATATGTTTGAAAATTGTTCCATACATTAGATAGTGGTTAGGAGCTTTGCGTGACACTGAAAACTCTTTGCAGATGCATAGAACAAATTAACAAGGCTAGCCGAGGAGATATAAGCCCTGAGGAGCTGAAGGAGAGACAGGTCTGACCATTTTTCTTCACTTTTTTAGTAGATAAGAAGACTGCTCCTTTAGTGCTAGATGTGGTACTGAGTTTGTTCTATTCTTTTGCAGGCCAAGGCTATGCAGGATCCAGAAATTCAGAACATCCTCTCAGATCCTGTTATGAGACAGGTAGGGATCGAGAAAAATCATGTCCATGAATATAATTTTAACATTGCAGATGTGATTAAGATTACCGTTTTGTTATTGTAATATATTTTATGCTGATAATAATTTTTGCATTGGGGGCAGGTGTTAATCGACTTCCAGGAGAATCCAAAAGCTGCACAGGAACACACAAAGAACCCCCAGGTGATGAGCAAAATCCAGAAATTGGTTACTGCAGGAATTGTCCAGCTCAGATAAATCTGAACGGAGACTTTAAATTTACGAGCAAAAGCATTTTTATTTATCAATTTGTACTTTGCAGTGTGAATCTGAGTGGATTATTCAATGGGAACCAATTTAACTGTTGAAAATTTTGAATGGTTAACTTTTATGGTAAACTTGAATGCCATTATTTCATGTGCTTTCAACTGTGCGTGCTGATATTTTTGGTGCTGCACGTTATATTCCTACTTGGATGATCTTCCATTATTATTAGGTTGGGAAATCTTTGTTGTGGCTTGTGGCATATTTGTTAATTTGAAGTCAAATTCTTTAAATGCTGTCTGTGGGACTCGGTGCTTCCACTGATGGTATCCTACTCGATTGATTTCTCAGTCACACAATTTTACAGGTTGAGATTTTTCTTTGTATTTACTAGTGGGGAAGGAGAGACAGAGGCACCCACCCTTGTTACCTTGCAAAATAGGCACATGCTTGATTTCATTGGCTGGGTTGGGTTGGCTGATGAGTAACCCACCCTTATCTTTTCAAATGTTCCTTTCACCTAATAATCAAATGGGTTATTTGATTATAATGGTATTTGAAAACTCAATTTTGGAAATTTTACTTTTCATCAATTGAAATAACCTTATTGTTTTCTTATTAAATAATATATCTTTCAATTAGGTTAGAAGATTTCAAGAAAAAAAAGACATGTAAAGGGGTTATTTGAGGTTTTTAATCAAATTCGCATTGGTTTAAAACAATATATGCACATTGAACTTCCATTGTATTGTGTTTTCTTAAAATATTGGCCTAGCTCTTTAACTTCAGTAGCGTCTGCTCCAATAAAGCCTTAGCTTATCTCACCTGGACAATAGATTTAAACCATCTAAAAGTCCATTTTCGTCGCATCCCCATTAAACCCTAACATGAGTTTTCCTTCAAATGAACTTGCATTTCATATATAATAATATATAGGAGAGGAAAATGGAAGAGGAAATTTTTTTTTTTTTTTTTTCGAGGCCCAAAAAACAAAATGGAAAATAAAATAAAAATTGCGAAGCTTGTTAGGTTTTGAAGAAAGAAAGGAAGCCACAATCAGGCAGCGACTGCTTGCCTTAGCAGCAGTTCATTCTGGATGCTGAGGAACAACGTCAAACTTGGCTAATTGCATGGTGTAGGATGGCCTTTTGTCATCCTCGTAGCGTACTAACATATTGGAACATCTCGGCCAAGGGGACCAGAGCATCAAACCACCTGCCACCATTCTAAACCAACAACTTATCAAAAATCAGGGCCCTTGATTTACATGACAACTATTAGGTCTCAATTAGAAAAAGTACGAAATCGAACCAACCTGGTGAATGCCCAGAACCGAGAGGAAGCAGAGAGAGAATTTATTTCACCATACCTTGAGACCACCAGGTTTGTCACCAAAGCTGTTGATCTGGCCTCTCCTTGAGTTGAGATCACCGATCACATCTCCCAAGTGCTCTTCAGGTGTGACGACTTCGACCTTCATAATAGGTTCCAGCATCTTCGGACTGGCTTTCCTCACCTCCTCACGGAATGCACCTCGGGCTGCCAGCTGGAATGCCAAGACACTTGAATCTACATCATGGTATGAACCATCAACTAACACAGCCCGTACATCAACAACAGGAAATCCTGCAAGTACACCATTACTCATGCATTCTTCTAATCCCTTCATCACCCCTGGAATGTATTCCTTTGGCACAGCTCCTCCCTTAATTTCACTCTTGAACTCATACCCGCTCCCTGGCTCCATAGGCTCAAACCTAACAGTGATATCAGCAAACTGTCCTTGTCCACCTGACTGTTTCTTGTGCACGTACTTCAATTCTGAGACTTGTAGAAATGCCACGGTAATTTACTTGAGGTGCGCCAACATTAGCTTCCACCGGTGATAAAGCAAGAGAGACTCAAATTATGAGCCATCCAAGGCATTTAGTTCCGTATAGCAAGTGCAGAATTATATAATCTATGATGCATGGTTCATAGAAACAGTCTGATTTATCAAATTGGAAAGTGACTACCAAAATGCGATCGGATAGAAATTGGTTTTATCTGGTCTTTAAGAAAATGCATCTCTACATAAAAATGCATGCCTACTTGTCGGGTTATTGTTAAGAGAGCAAGTACATCAAAAAGGTCATGGATGAGTTGAAAACAGTATAATGAGTATTCACTATTAATTTGACAATCAGATGATAAGGTAGTAGATACAAACCTTAAATTCCCTCTTGAGCCTGTCAACAATAATCTCAAGATGCAATTCTCCCATTCCTTCAATGACTGTCTGCTGATCTCTTCGTCCGCGAGTGGAAAGATGGATCCTCTTGAGCTAGCTTGATCAAGCCGGTTGCCATTTTATCAACATCTGCTTTAGTTTTAGGCTCAATAGCAACCTTTATAACAGGATCGGGGAAGTCCATTCGCTCAAGCACAATTGAATTCTCTGGATCACATAAAAGTTTCACCAGTAATTGTATCTTTCAGACCTGCAAGGGCAACAATATCACCTGCTAAAGCTACCTTAACATCCTCTCTGCTGTTGGCATGCATTTCCAGAAGTCTTCCAATTCTTTCTTTCTTTCCTTTGTTTGCATTCAGTACGTAAGATCCTGCAGCTAGCTTCCCTGCATAAACTCTCACAAAAGTAAGGGAACCCACAAAGGGGTCATCTATAATCTTGAAAAGCTAGACCAGCAAATGGTTCATCATCACTTGCAGCTCTTTCAATTGTCACCTCTGGGTTCTCAGGGTCAGTTCCTTTCATTGCTGGTAGGTTCACTGGTGAAGGCAAATAATCCAATAAATCGCACTGGCTAATGGTTGAACTCCCTTGTTTTTAAATGCTATTTCACAAAGAACTGGACAAAGCTGCCTGAAAATGGTTCCTTCCTGATTACGCACTTTCTTGATAGTTTCCTCATCAGGCTCAACTCCTTCCAAATAGCTTCCATAGCTGCATCATCCAACTCAATTCTATGGTTTCTATCATCTGCAGACCGATAGTCTTGTGGAGCCAGCTCTAAGAAGATCAGCTGGGATATCAGCATACACAAACTTTGCAAATCTACCTCTTCTCCTGACCATAATATAGCTTCTTGCATCTTTACAAGATCAACAACTCCTTGAAAATTATCTTCTGCACCAACTGGCAATTGAATCACAATTGGTTTAGCTCCCAAGTTTGTCACTATCATGTCTCTGGTCCGGAAGAAGTTTGCCCCAAGACGATCCATTTTATTGACAAAGCAAATCCTAGGCACCCCATATTTATCAGCTTGTCTCCATACAGTTTCAGATTGAGGTTCCACACCAGCAACACTGTCAAACAAACATATAGCACCATCCAAAACCCTGAGAGCCCGCTCTACCTCAAGAGTGAAATCGACATGCCCAGGAGTATCAATAATATTAATCCGATGTTTGTTCCAAAATGTTGTAGTTGCAGCTGAAGTTATGGTAATTCCTCTTTCTTGTTCTTGCTCCATCCAGTCCATTGTAGCTGTCCCCTCATGAACCTCACCTATTTTATAGTTTCTTCCTGTGTAGTACAGGATCCTTTCGGTAGTAGTAGTCTTTCCTGCATCTATGTGAGCCATAATTCCAATATTGCGATAGTCTACCAGTGGAACCGTTCTCTTTGATTCTGGTAACAAGAAGAAAAGAAAAAAAAAGGAAAAGAAATCCATCCCGCAAGTGTTAGATGAGCCATTAAAGCTTAAAAGCATCAATACAAATATTATACTGCATAGCACACTGTCCGAGTTCCCAATGTGTCATACAGATACAAGGTCATCATTTGTGGACCTAAGATCCATTGTGAACAGATAATATCAGTAAGCTTAGTTTCTCAATACAACCAGTAACATTTTTCCTTAGTTCCATTAATAAGGTTATCTAAGCTGTAAGATAAAAGGGGTTAAACTCCTACCATGACATTGCACCTTGACTTTCAGAGCAATGCAACGTAATTCCCAAGATTTAAAAATGCAACAATTTTAAGCTCTAGAATTGTACAGATTCAATAGAAGAAACCCACAACAGAGAACCCACTACAATTATGCACGGCATTTTTCTCATATATATATATATTTTAAAACCAATATCTTCAACCCTTCTAGCAGATAATCTCGACCTAGGAAATGCAAAGGACACTAGAACCTTATCCAGTGGACGCCCAAATGCAAAAGTAATCAAAGCAATTATACCCACTTCACGAACCGAATTTGACAACTGCTTATGGGGTGTACACTAGAAAACCAAAATTGAACTGGAAAACCAACCACTTTTTATAATCACCATTTTACGACAGAAAATTTTAAAACAATAGAATATAAAACCAGTAATAAACTGAACTCCTATACAAAATACGAATTCCCAAGTAAATTACGAATAAACAAACTGAAATCCAATAAACTATAATCTCAGGAATTTTTGAAGCTAGAGAGGATAACAAAGAGAGATACCGTCAGCAGCCATGGCAAAAACAGAGAACTTCCCCCTCTGTTGTTGTAAATTGGAGACCTTGGCAAGTCTTGACAGGAGACGAACACTTCCAAAAAATTCTGACCGGTAAGAAGAGGAAGACGGACGAGAAGGGAGGAGGAATCGAGCAGGGGAGAGAGGGACAGGCCTCCGGGAGCCATTGATGCTGCGGAGAAGACCCAGTGGCTGACATTTTCACTGACTCTGCCATGTTCTCGGTTTGCCTTCTGCTTCTCCCTCTCTCTGCCTCTCACTCTTCGGGGTTTTGAGCTTGAGGTTTTGGGATAGGCTTTTCAAGAGATAGTGTATTTATGTGGCCAGGGAAAATCGTTATCGAAAGCTTTGCCCTCCCTTCTTATGCTAATAACCAAATTGTCCTCACTTCTTCATTTTATTTTTGAATCATAATTATTATTTTCTTAAAGAAATGCCATTAATGCAATTAAAATGGCAATTTCGAAAATTATAGAGATGTGGTGGTCGAAAGTGCGAAGGAAGAAAAGACTGTAGGCTACCACGTCTCCCTGAATTTACATCCTTTCATATTTCCCCTATCCAAAACATATGACTCCTACGAATTTTTCTTGTCAATTATTCTCCATCCCTTTCAATACTATCTGAAAGCCAACTCAGGAAGAAAGAAAAAATAAATAAATTACCGACATTATTTCTTCCACTTAATTGCGATCACTATATAATTTTGAAAATTTTAATAAATATTATTGCGGCATTTACGACTTTATTTAACACTCTATTCGTAGCGCCTGCACGCATCAAAGCCTCACAAGCCAAACTCAAGCTTCAGGCCCAAGATTCACACTAACACCTGATCCTAACCACACCCCCAAACCCGCCTCGCTGACCATCCGATCATAAATAAGCCTACTTTATTTATTTCTCTGCACATCCTCTCCTAGCCTGGCTGTCATTCTAAGACGGGTCACCCAATACTCTCGGCTGGGATCCCTCAGAAATAAAACATCCTCCCATGAATCACGTACGTGAACCGCCCTCGTGGGATGATCGAACGATTCTCGAAAAGGCAAGATTCGGATAATCAATATCCAAAATGAAAACTACTGATGCAAGAATGGAAGCGCCCCTTTAATTTTGGAACCAATCACCCATTTTCCATAAAAAGTAATCGCCCTCTCTCCATAAATAAGGGCGAATCGCAACTCCGAAGCGATATCCTACCGGTGCTGAACATATTTACGCCCTACTGCTCAACTAAAGCATCTGGAGAGGCGGCCCACACCGGGCCGACGTCAGGTTTGCTTGCGTCCCGCCGCGTGCGCACGCCCGACGATTCTGAGACTCGAGAACTGAGAGACAATAATCGCGCCGGCCCTGTGGAATGACTAAGAAAACGATCTACGGCAGGCGAGGGCTTGGCCACGACAACTATCAAGCCGATCCGCCACACCTCGAAGATCTCTAGTTCCCGCTCACCATCCTGCTACCGGATCCCATTGCTATGGCCGCAAATCGTCCCTTATGACCGCTTCGCCAAGGCCAGATACGAGACGAAGCAAAGAAGAGCAGCTAAACAAGATGGCACGTAGCCGAGCAACCATCCCGCACCTCCGGTCAAATGTATCAGAGGCAAGGAGCTAATCCCCGCCAGCGACAAGGATACAAAGACTGCATCGATGAGTTATCCTCTGGTAGCTCTCCACTACTTGATCTTTCACCCCCAAAGAACAACGTGGAGGCTAAATCAACAAAGAGGCTCCCGTGTCGTTCTAACCGTTCCGTCAGTGGCATGCATCGCCGAGTACGAAGAGAAATCAGCAATGAGCGACAATAGTCGGAGCAGGCCCCCGAAAATGTGCCCACGTGGCACAGGGGCGTAGCACCATCACTTCCGTTCATGTATCCTACCTTAGGCTGCACCCGCCCGCATGTGCTTAAGATCTCGCACCGTCCGGCCTCGAAGACATGCTATCCTCCCATTGGGCCAAGACACTCAGCCACGAATCCGCCCGTGGCTTTGTCATACCGTCTTTTGCCATGTATGATGGATCCTTCGATCCGTATAATCACATGCTGCATTTCAACCAGGCAATGATACTTAATGCGGGAAACGATCGCTTACTATGCAGCGTTCCCGCTACTTCGCGGGCCTGGCTCGCTCGTTCCACCAAACTCTAGGAGATTTATCAACTCGCTCAATGAGTCAGGTTGCATTTGTTTCCCCAAAGATTCCATGCCTCCGGGCCTAATAAGGAAATATCGCCTTCCAGAACCATCTTGCTTAAGGAAGAACCATCCGCGATTCTCACTAGAAGATTTGACCCGTCCAACGATCGATTCGCACAAGATGGACGCCGCCCTTCTAGAATTTCCGCAGAGGCCGACTCCACCCCATTCTTCCACTTGTCAGTTCTAGATGCGCATGGCTAAACGGAGAAATTGCATAAACGGGCGGATAAATATTCAACGCCGCAGGATTAATATTCGGCAAATCTCTCAAACCGTGATGATCACAGCCAAAGCAAAGAAGCCGTCTCGAACAAAAGGGGAGTCGAGTAAGAACTTAAACGCTCCGACCAATGAGAAAAGAGGGAACCCCAAGTAGCTTACCCTTGAACATCTCTTATGACAGACTCTTTCCTCTCATCCGGGATCACCCCGACTTCAAATGTGTAAGACCCGATAAAATTCCAATTTTCGAAAAATGGTAAAATCGTAATTTTGGTAAAAAACCTGAAATCTTTCTAGATCTCGAATGATGAAACGGATTTCACCGTTGGAATCATCTCGCGAAATCTAGCTAACACGTCGAATTTCGTTGAATTCCGAGATAGTAGGAATTTGCACGTTTTTCGAGGTATCGAGTTACTTAAAAAGTTGAACTAAAATGCGAGGTGATAAAAGTCACCTATAACATAAAATTCTCACACGACACATGTCGTATGAGCAGGTAAATGACTAAAATGCTGACGGCCGGCGGTAAGCTGCCAAATGTCAAAATCCAAGAGCGAGGACACGATCGACATTATCAATTTAATTAAATGATAATAAGAATGCAATAGATAATAGTGGTCATTCATATCGGGAGAGACAAAAACGTGCAAAGAAATGTAAATTGGGATTTAGAGCTCGATTTTGAGAGTTTGAGCGGAGAACATTTCCAACTTCTCTCTAGATTTGTAGGCGATCCGACCACAAAACTTTCGGAGCAAGAAGGAAAGTCGTTTCACGCAGCAGAAGCCAACGCGTGATACCCTGGGCTGAGTTTCGACAAAACCCACGCGCAGAGCTTTATCCTATTTCCGGCTTTACACTTTGTTTAAGTGTATTTATGATGCTTGAGTTGATTGGAGGCCGTGAGGGTCATTTCGACGGTCCTAAATCTCGGGACCAAAATGTTAGAATTTTTTGAGCTCCGTCTACATCCGTGGCAATGTAGTGCAATTGCTTGGGATCAAGTTACTGGGCTGACGCATGCAATAAATCATGTGTTGATGTGAATGAGGCCTAAATGGCCATGGCTTTCGTTCACAAAGTGGAACCGATATTGCATTTGTCAGGAACAAGAACCTCGGTAGTGTTTCACTGCTCAAGAACAAAGGTCTGGTTTAACAAATTCTTGTGGAATTATCGTGTTCGCTTGAGAATTCAAATTCGAATTGTCAGAGTTGTTAATTAAATTTCAATGCGAACTAATTTTTGGTGAAATGGATTTAGTAATTATATGACATGTTTGTGTGATTTAAATTATAAAATATATAATGATAATATATTTACATGTATTATATAATTGTATCGCACCGATATACATTCCATATGCACTGTGGCACCCTAGAACGATGTGAGTGAGTGCATGAGGTGGTTCATCGAGAGCGTGGTTTCGAGGGTTGACTAATAATAATAATTACTCTGAGCAGTCCATATAAAATATCAATCGCCGTAGTCAGCCCAATTGATATACACGGAGGGTTTTCCACTAAATAACACTAGCCTGGCCCACTACTTAGATCGGAGGGTCAGTCTACAATTAAAACAAATATCTTGTTTGAAAATTCAAGGTTTCATACGTGGCTTAGGCAAGTGAGGGAGCCTGAGGACCTCTAGGGTATGAGTTGATCATGCAGATATCTCAAGAGGATCACGCACGCACTGGAACGTATGTTTTCATCGAGCACGTATACGCACTTAAAGCGGAGAGTAATCCATTTGGGTAGGATTCTACCATCGAGCATTAGCTCACCCTGTCGAGGGATATTATTTTCAGGTATAGGAGCGTTCGAGGAGACGACTCATCCTAGAGGCCGTTTTAGAAGAAAGCCGAGTTGTGGCTTTGGTTTTGTTATGCAAACATGTATTAGAATGTTTTAAACTTTTAATGTATGTTGTATAATAGTAATTTATTAACTCTCAAACTATTGATAGTTGGTGTATGCTGTGAGTATTAATGCAAATTAAGTGTCATTTTTACTCATTATAATTATATATGAGACCTCGTAAGGCCATTGTCTATGTCAGGGGACAAGTGTCAGACTACGGGTGTAGCCCTCGTACAGCGAGTTACGCCCGATCTACGAAGGAGCCTGCAACCCGACATCCACTACTATTCGCGGTTGGACGGTTGTCAACTAACACTCGTTCAGCTACAAAATGGCCCACACTAATTCGCCGGGATCCGCATAGCTCTCCAACCACTGAGATGTGAGTACCACAGTGGACCACGGCATAAGAGCAACCGATGTCGAAGCCCGAAATTTTTTTTGGGTGGAAAGGTTAATCGTGGCCGCCACCCACAGATACTGCTCGAGACACCACATAGCCGGCCGCCCCCAGCTTGGAAAGAATAACGACCAGCCGCAGAGCTTCCGCCCCGAACTCGACCACCATAAACTACATATCGGGGCACCCGATCGACGATCGGCATCGGGCCTAAAGACTAAAGAGGAGGCTGTTGCAAGCGGCCACAACCCGGGCCCTGAACACCATCCATGTCCCAAATAGCAGTAGAGAAATCTAACCAATTGACGATCCTATATCCTTTCCCCCTGTTAACTCATCTAGGGTCATTACTCTGCACCACAATGCACTCGCACTTACTCTATGTATTAACGATTTCGATGTGCACAGAGTATTGGTTGACCCTCGGGCAAATACACTAACTTGTTACAAGAACCGCCGCTCGTGTGATGAACATTCTCTCGACAAATGAAGTCTCGGGCCGGGTAGAATCCTCGTCCGGCGTTTAAAGGGCCCCACACTTACAACGTGGCGACATCGCTTCCTCGTTAAGGCAAAGGCTCTGTAGTTCAGCCAGTATTATTTTCACACGACCCGGGTCCATACAATGCAATCATAGCCGAGCCTGGCCGCATGCAATGAAAGTCGGCCCTCGACCACCAACAAAGGATTCATCTACTGACCAGTGTTTGGCAACCAGATCTCCCTGAGAGCTAACTAGTAGCTCTACAGTGCACTGAATCACGCATAGAGCATGAGAAAAACGAAAGCTCCTACAATCCAGCCCTCGAGATTAAGACCTCAGAATAGCAATTACAGCTCGCCGCCCAAATAAGGGCGGAGGACAGGGAACGATTGGTCGTAGACCCCCTTGAATCAATATTCTTAGACGAGCCAAATAGATCCACGTATGTTAGTTCCTCCTATCCAAACGCCAGCAAGGGAGAAGGAACAAGTACACAGTTCATCAAATATGGATGTATTCACCGATCACCATATGGCAAGCATTAACCCGTACATGCCTCTCACAAATTGAATGTCATCCCTTTGGTCAGTCTGCTAGATTAGCAGGCGTTTCCACCCGACCACACGATTATTCAGCAGAAGTGATAATCTTTTTAAAAGCAAAGCATTCATCGAGATAAAGTAATCCTAATGGTCACAAAGTGGTGGTAGTCTCAAAAGGCGTGAATGGAGTGTGCGTGGACTACACAGATCTCAATGAGGCATGCCCGAAAGACACCTTCCTCTACTTCTGGATAAAATTCCGATTGTTGATATGTCGGCCGCATGGATACTGCCGCTTCGATGCCTTCTCGATATCAACAACATCCATGCATCCACGATACGGAAAAACACATTCATCACCCGCACGGGCTGTTCTGCTACAATGTGATGTCGCTTGGCTTAAAGAATGCTCAGGGTAACGTATCGCAGGTTAGTGACCAAGATGTCTGTGCTCGCTACTAGGAAACCATAGAGGTTTACATTGATGATATGTTGCAAATCTAAGGAACTCTCGCACTACGTCGAACATCCGCAAGAGGCTTCAACCCTAAGGGCATATGGTATGAAGCTCAACCTCAAAGTGCGTAGATTCGAGTCGGCATGGCCGATTCTTAGGCTCATGGGTGACTCGTAGAGTGGATAGAAGCCAAACTCGCCAACTTAAAGCTATTTGGAGCCCTGTGCTCCCACTTCTAGAAAGGGTATAACATCCGACTGTCGATTAATGCCTTAAGCGTGCTGCTCATCTCTGCCATGGGAAATCCGCCTAAAGCGCTCTTGTTACTCCCCAGGGGCCAACTAGGCCTGTAGGGAGGGAATGAGGAATGTGATAGCCTCATAGCGATCAAACAAAGATCTCAGAACCTCCACCCTTGCTAGCCTTGAAGTCATGAACACTCTTCATATACTTGCGCTCTCGTATGTCCTGAGGCCATTCCGTTTCAAGGAAGATAAGAATAGAAAGCAGAGGCCAGTATTTTTTGTTAGCAAGTCCTTAGCCAACGCAGAAACCCGATATAGCCACCTCGAGCATACGACATTAGCCCTCCAGGTAGCAACTAATAAGCTCCGCCCATACTTCCAAGCACACCATTTTGCTGTGGTTAACTGACTCCTCTCAGCGTTCATTCACAAGTTCGACTTGTCAGGAGGATGGCTCGATGGGCAATCGAATCAGCCGATTCGGTATTTAGTATAAGCCAAGATCACTAAAAGGACAAGTTCTAGCGCATTTTCTAAATTTCAGGATCACCCAATCCGAATGAGCCTCGACAACTCAACC
Source organism: Tetrastigma voinierianum (assembly GCA_016808115.1). NCBI lineage: Eukaryota > Viridiplantae > Streptophyta > Magnoliopsida > Vitales > Vitaceae > Tetrastigma > Tetrastigma voinierianum. The sequence goes on along the minus strand of JAEQBH010005479.1, from coordinate 9,192 downwards.
GGTGGACTTAATGACGGGCACCTCGCAAACCCGAGCTGGCATCGCTTGCAACTTCTAAATCTCCGACCGGGGAGAAGATTAGCACCGCTGGGCTTTAAATGCCTCCAACAACGAATCGTAGTATGAGCCATCATACCGAATTGAACTCGGGCACTACGCGGTCGCCAGACTAGCTCCTAATTCGGCGATTCTCGCTGGTGGTGTGGGCAAGTAAACGAAGAATATGAGTCGCGAGACCCTCAAATGGCAAAATATGTATCCTTGGTTAAGCAACGCTTGGTAGCTTAGAAGCTTAGAAGCTCGAACACATCTCCAGGGACTACAATGAGAAAGTGGAAGCCTTGGCAACAGTAGTTGCTTCTCTTCCAATGACAGAAACAGTGTTCCTGCCCATCTATTATCTGTTGATTCTTTAATTACCACTACCCGAGTAAGTCAGGTGGACGAGGTCTCCCCTTCCTGGATGGACCCCATAGTACAATATATCAACACGGGAGAACTCCTAAACGAAATGTATAAAGCTGACAAGATTTAACCAAATAAGCTGCATTCTCTTCGGGTTAATGAGCAGCTATTTAAACGATCCCTAGACGGGCCGTACCTAAAGTGCTTAACTACCGAACAAGGACAATATGTATTGGCCGAATTACATGAAGGGATATGTGGTAATCATCCAGGCGGCAGAACACTGTCACACAGAGCCCATACTCAGGGGCATTATTGGCCAACCATGAGATCTGACACCGCCAATTAAGTGCAAAAGTGTGACCGATGCCAGTGGCAAGCCCCTGTCTTAAGATCACCAGCTCAAGATTTAATTTCCATCATGATTCTTAAATTTCTTCGTCATCAGTGGAATCGACATAGTCGGGTCATTTCACCAGCTCGCTTAGGAAAAATTATTGTCAGCCACCGGACATTTCAAAGAAGTGGATAGAGGCCAAGGTTTTCATATCAATTAAAGATAAGGATGTCACCGTTTAATGAAGAATATTTGGTCTGTTGTCTCTAGTGATACTTCGATCAATTGTATCAGACAACGAACCTCAATTTGATAGCCGGGCATACAGGATCTTATGCCAAGAGTTGAAAATAAAGAATCTATACTCCACCCCACGATATCTGTAGAGCAACGACCAAGCAGAAGCTTCTAATAAAACCCTATTGACCTCCTTAAAGAAACGATTAGACTCAGCTAAAGGCCAAGGGGTGGACGAACTCCCCAGGGTACTTTGGGCTCATGTAACGACACTGCACTGTTCCAGATATCCCCTTCACGCCACTTATGGGATGGAAGCTATAGTCCCACCAGAATCTAATGCCCACGCCCGAACTAATATACCCGAAAGTAATCAATACCGAATCCGTGGATTAAAGACTCCAGATGACGACGAACAACGCTGTAAGTAGCTACCAGACCGAATAACATCGTACCATCGCAGGCTAGCAAAACTATACAACAGATGCCTGAAACGCCAAATGTTCCAACCAAGGGACCTGGTCTTGAGAAAACTTTTTGAGAACACAGCCGATCCGTCAGCGAAAAGTTCCAGCCAAACTGGGAGGGATCGTATATTAGAACGTGAGCTGGTGAATCCAGATCGTATGCATTAGATAAACTAGAAGGGACACCTGTACCTAGAATGTGGAATGTTATGCACCTCAAAAGGTACTATCATTAAAGAATGATTCAATCTCTAACCATGTTCTTGTCTCAGTTTTTGATTACAAAGCCCGGATAAGGTTCATGTCCTATCGGCTCAGTATGGTTGATGCCCAACTGGTTCACTACAAAGCCCGGGTAAGGTTGATGTCCTACCAGCCTAGTATGGTTGATGCCCAACTAGTTCACTACAAAGCCCAGGTAAGGTTGATGTCCTACCGGCCCAATATGGTTGATGCCTAACTGGTTCACTATAAAGCCTAGGTAAGGTTGATGTCCTACTAGCCCAGTATGGTTGATTCTTAGCTGGTTCATTATGAAGCCCGGGTAAGGAGGCGCTGGAAGGGGGACAAATGAACCTTGTCTACCGAGGTGTTCATCCGGACCTGATCAATGTCCTACTCAAGGTATATCTTTGCCTACCTTGCTAAATGAATTGAATTGCATGATTCGACAAAGAGAAAGTAACAACATCAGATTCACAAACAACACATGTTTACAGGAACCTTGCCACGTAATAACAAAACCGGGATACATAACATTGGTGTAGGAATAAGGCTCAACGAGCAATGGAAAAATACAACCCCTAGCTCCCGCTAGAGACACCTGGTTCCTCACTCTCCCTAGTTACTCTAAGCGGAAGAATCAGGCTCATTACCCGCACCCAACCTCGCGACGTGAGAGATGCCTACCCGCCCGCTAATATCCAGATCTGAGGACTCCAGGGAACTCCTCTCTGGTGCAATCATCGCTTCACTAGAGCGAACATCGATGGTTGCGTCTTCAGTAGGGACAACACTCGGGGGGCATCGAGGGTTGATAAAGAACTCCGGGATATGGCTTAGATACGCCCGCATCCCATCTAACCACTGCCGACTTCCATAAATATTATGTGCGAAAGCACAACAACCATAACCATAGTTGAAAATCACGTCAAAGCCCTCCTCATAAGCCTCCTTCAGGGCATTTTTCTCTTTAAGGGTCTGTGCCTGGAAAGCGGACACTTCATCTTTACTAGTCCCGAGCTCTGTGGCAGAGACTCGTCGACCTCGCCGCACAGCTTAGCCTCTGCCTTCCGCCTTCCGCCTACCCTCCTCTGCAACTGCCAAGGCATTTTGGATCCTAGCCAACTCGGACTCCACTTTTTCCCTGGCACTCCCCGACAAATCAGCATCCATGCGGGCCATCGAGGCTTCGTGGTGAGCAACATCTCTCTCGACCTCAACTTGAGCCACCTTCTCAACGCTTTGGCCTCCTTTCTCCAGCTGAGGTCTCGACCGCTTCAACTAAAGAAGTACCAACAGACCGTGGAAAAATCTACGACTGAAGGGTAGAGCCGCAGCCTTCTTTGCATGCCTCAAACCTAGACTGAATTCCTCGATGCCGGTAGGTCATATTTGATAGCCAGGAATGGCCTCCGCGAAAGAACGATTAGAATAAGGCAATAACTCGAAATGATACTAGAACAAAGGTATACCAGAAACATACCAGCCTCCGCCGACCGACGGTCGCGCTTATGTATTAGCATTCTGCCTTCAACCACCTACTTAAGTTCGTCCCGCAAGCATGTAAGTGTGGACCGAGACAAGATATTCTTCACTCCCTCCTCTCAGCCCGCACGCCTACAAAAGATCCGAATGAGGCCGGATATATTGGTGCATACGGGCACCGGGATCTGACCTAATTAACCACTCCAGCTAATCGATAACTCGGGCACCTTCTCGCCTAGGAACCGACACTCTTTCCAATGGGAGCCCAGCCCGTGGGAGGAATGTAGAATTCAATAGCACCGATCGGGAAGCAATGACCTCGGTTGCTCTAGCCCGAAAGTAGATTTAGCCTTATCCGACCGCCAACACCGGGTCTATAACGTCCTCCGATCTTCGCATGAGTCAGGAGACCTCTCCTAAATCCACCGAGAGGGCAATCTCCAAAGTCGGCTAGCCATGAAAGCCCATCTTAGCGAGTCCTGGAACGATCATCATTTCGCATCCGCACTCACGGATGGTTGTTGACTAGCCTCACCGCCACCTCGGGTAACACCTGCCTGCTTAAACTCGCACTCATTTGCTTTTTCCAGGCCGGTTGTGAATAAGATCAGCCATCTCGTCCTCTTCTTCTTCCTCCTCGATAGTAGGGGGGCAGCTAGATATTGGGGAAACCCAAGGGACAAAATCTTCCACCCTAGCCTGTGCATTTTAACCTGCTCGCACCCACCTTCCCTTCAGATGCCAGGGTAGGCCACAACCCTTTTTCGCAAAAAGGGAGACGCCTAGACCTCGGCCACCCCTATCGTCTTCTTAGATGCTCGGGGACAAGGCCTAATCCTCCCTACCAAAGAAGGTTGCCCTGACTAGGTACTAATCAATCCGCTTCTCGACCAACCCGCCCCTTGCCTCATAATCTTAGCTAGAGATGAGCTTCCAGGCTAAATTTAGAGATCACACTAACGTAATGCTTTCCCTCCACTATTTTTGTGGGAAGAGCGCGTGGAATAATTGGAATAATGTAAGGAGATGGACTGCGAATCAATTCATGAAGATTCTTTGCAGTTAAAAGAATTTCATGATGTCGTTCCCACTTAGAAATCTCTAGCAACTTCTGAATTTTCTTAAAGCTAGCTTTCTCCAGCCAGTTTACTAGTCTACCCCTCAGGCATTTCCTTGCACAAAATAATAATAATAATAATAAAATACGAGAACGTAAAGAATAGACGTGTAAAAATGCACCGACATACAGATCCCATAACTTGAACACACTTGGGAATGACATTGATTGGTTCAAAACAAATGGGAGGTCGTGGAGCCTGTGGTCTCGCTACCAAGGTCCTCTCTAACCAAGATCACGTCCTTTCGCTCTGGGCCTTAAGCGATTCAGTGGAGTCCTCAGAATAAATTGTAAACAGGTTCAGCCGACATGGATACCGCCTCCGTGTCCCGCCAAGGTATAAATAAAGCAGCACTTCTACCAAAGAAATGTCCGTGCAAGAAAGGAGGTTCAAAGACACTACAATTCCAATAAGATCCGAATGACATCCGGATGGATAAGAGCAGGAGGTGCTCTAGAGAAGTGTAAGAACTGCTTTACTAGAGACGAAATGGGGAAGCAAAGCTCCCACAAGGAAATGCTCTGCGAATTACACCACACCGTCTTCCTCGTTAACAAGCGGGATTCTGCTGACCATCCAACTCCGGGAATCGATGTTGTTGGGAATTTATCAAAGAAGACCTCAAACTCCTCCAGTGACGTAGAGGAGATTTGAGGTCGCTCGTGTAAGGCGAATCTCGACCAGCCCTTCTACGCCCAAACTCGACTAGTGGAAGTCTCTTCGACCTCTCGCCATACTACAAGGCATAACAAAAGAAGAAGGGAAAGGGGAATCAGCCCACATAATACCAAACTCGGTAAAAGGGCGAGAGCACATGAACCTACTAACCCAGAAAACCCCCCTGGGCTCTAAGAAGTCTGAAACACCTCTACGATCCTGTCGCTAGAAACATACTGGCAACTGGAATCTAACATACCCAGAACAAAAACAAGGCTTACCTAGAAGATAAGGGAAAACAAACGCCTGGAAAGACAAATCGAAAAACATGCAATGCTACACCGAAGTATCAATAGAAGCCCTTGAGCGGAAGGGAAACAGGAAAATGGGGTAAACGTGATGGGAACGGGTGGGATCCAATTATGACTCCCTAAGTATCAGGCGTCTAGCGTTTGTAGGTGCATTAAATGCGCCGCTGACTCATCGCCCTTGTAAAAGATTTTAATCTTGGCAACGCTTCACTTACTAGGGCATAGTAAACGAGTGTGGGTCAGGCTCGTAAGCCCCCAGGCTAGGATCCTTGTGCCTCCCCAATGGACAGGCTTGGGCCGAACAACCAAGCTAAGTCCAATCAGGAATCATAAGGGCTGATCCATTCTAAAATTCATCAAACGCCATAACCCTTGTCCCAAGGAGTTAGTCCACTGTGCTTGCTTGGACCCCAGTTAGCCGAGCACAGAAAAATAAGGTGAGCAAAACGCAAAATCAGGCGAAACACAATTTCATTAATTACACTAAAAGGCGTTCATAATTACACAACAACGCTTACAACTAAGCAATCATACTTCAACAATTACATAACCCAGCAGGGCTTGAAAACAGAGCCTAAGAAAGAAGAAAAAGTGGAAGAAAATGCCTAAGAAATAAGAAAAAGGCTAAGAAAGAATATATGAAAAAAGAAAAAGTCCCGACCATGGATAGCCCTTTTATGGCAATACGATCACAGTGCCTTTCAACAATGCCAAAGCGAAGGAGCATATAAGGCTCGAAAATATCCCTCCAAAAGCAAATTAGCTTGCTCTAGCATGTTCCTTGTAGTCTCCGGCCAACCCATGTCAAATATCACACCAAATGAGAGCAATCGAAATCACGGCACGGTGAAGGCCGACAGCCTAGCCATACCCACCGAAAAACTCAAACCAGCCAATAGCACAAAAGAATCCACACTTATTGTTCCTTTATAGGGTTTCGAACCTATGGGAAACCCCAAAAGCCGCAGACAATGAGTTACTTAAAAATAGAAAACCCTCCTAATGTGCGTTGGAACACATGGGCATTGACTCAGCCCCCGTTCCTAACGACAAAGGTGTCAAGCATTATGGTATTTTTCCAATGTGTGGGAAGACCGATCTCCCAACCGTAAAAGAGGCATCAGGTACCATCGCACTTTATCTCGAAGGTCCATGCATACAGCTCATTGTGCCAAGCCCAAGCTTCAGCCAGTATCCTCACACCGAACATGGATCCCAACCACCACCAAAACCCTACTCAAGGACTATCTGATCACAAATGGGCTACCTCAAGGGATTAATACCGGGCACATCCTCCTAGTCGGCCATCGGCTAAGATGACCACCCAATAATTTCTATTGATCCCTCAGAGTTCGAAAAACGATCCTCCCATGAATACGATGTAACCGCCTTAGGATGATCAAACGACTTAAGGCTAAGATCTTATAACTCAAGTATCTAAAAGGAAAAACAGCTGACGCACAAATGAAGCCCACCCCCCTTTAATTTCGGAAACCAATCACCAATTTTCCATAAAAAGTGGACCGTCCTCCTCCATAAATAAGGGAGGAATCCCAACTGAAAAAGGAACATATTTACGCCCTACTTTCGCCTAACTTAAGCACGGAGAGGGCGTACTCACACCACTCGCGGCAGGCCTTTGTTTGTTTTAAGGTGTCTTATCGCTAGGTTAATGCCCCGACGATCCGAAACTCGAGAACTGAGACAACAATTATGAATTCTTTGTATTTGAAATTTTGTAAAATAAGTGAACAAGAAATATCTCAAATTCAACATCAAGCATGTAGGTGGCGTATTGAGGTTCCTAACTTAACGCTCCTGCATAAAGGATTACCCAAGATATTACTTTACTCTAAAGCCACATTTCATATTGCGTATAACACCGTCCAAGATACCTCATTACACATTTTATGTACCAACAAATATTTGCTTCTTGAGAATCCGAGAGACAACAATTATGAATTCTTTGTATTTGAAATTTTTTGTAAAAATAAGTGAACAAGATATATCTCAATTCACCATCAAGCATGTAGGTGGCAGTATTGAGGTCTCTCCTAACTTAACGTCTCGATACGAGTATTAATCTAAATATATTATGACTTAAAGGCGCATTTCATATGTGCATAACACCGTCCAAGATACCTCATTACACATTTTATGTACCAACAAATATTTGCTTCCTAAAATTTTGAGAAAAAAATATGCACCGTTGGAATTCTTGTCCTTTCATTTAAAGTAAAACTCAATTACCAAATATGTTATATGCTATCCAACTAATTTTTGCCTTCTTCTTCCTATTGCCTGAATTAACTTATGCCCCCTTTAACCCATTTTGCTCCATCAATGTTGAATTTTTTTAAAATTTTTTAAAATAAAATTTCAAGGTTACAAAATTTTCTCAGAAAATATAAATTCTTGAGAGAGTTTATATTTTATGAAGAAATTGTTTTTTTTTTTTTAAATAAAAGTAGAAATTTATTTAAATGGCAATTGAACGGAGGGCCTGAAACTTGGCGAGGCCCAGAGTTGGCTGGCCTCCAATCCATTGTTGGGCTGGGCTAATAATGTCTTTTCCATTAGGCGTCTGAGACTCAGGAATTGTAGAATGACCACATCCCATTATATTGTTTGAAGTGTGTCCTGGTGGAAGTAATTGAATAGCACTTTTGCTTGTAAAAGTTTAAATATTGGGCAAAATTCTAACTCTACAGAAATATATAATTTTTTCTGGAAATTTTAAATCTTATCGGAAGGATTCCTAAATTAATATTTGATGGTCACTTCTTAATATATATATATTGGATATATTATAAAAATATTTTTTAACCACACTCATTTAATATGAAAATGTCTATATTAACTTCCCAATGCATGGAAAATATATTTTACTTAAGTTATGTTTAGTTGTTGACAAGTATTGAGAAAGGGAAAAATATATAAAATTTTCAAATGAAATCAGATATAATTGTAATATTAGTTAAATGGTTATAAATTTCCAAATTTATTTTTATTCCTTTTATTTATCTCTCTATTTTTTTTTAATTTTTCTATAAATTTTCTGGAATAAATACAGCTTAGTCAAATTTTAAATTATCATAATTATCTTTCATATATTTCCAGGTATAGGACAGACTTTAAATCCAAAAGAGGAAGGAAGACGTAAAAGGTTACTTATGTTGGCCTGATAGAGATTATGACCTTTTAACAAAAATATGCTAAAACTCTTGCGAGGATTGGTACTGGTTCCGTCATGAATCGTGTTAATTAAATCGTTGTGTTTGCTTTTGTCCTTCTTGTGTTGTAATTAGAGATCCAGATTGGCCAATATCTGTGTGGTACCCATCTCAAATTCATGGGAGTTAATGCCGCCTCCTTCCAGTCTTGTGACCATGTAACCCATGTCCATCATCATAAGCATCAGCTCTCTTGGTGGATCTATCTTTACACTTGACATATGATGATGAGCTTCAATGGCGGCGGAGCCAAAAGTTAAGCTCAAGATATATTTAGGATTTTAAACTCAACATGGTATGTTTTAGTAAATATGATGTTGTAGCCCAATAATATAAAATCCTACAATTGCAAAGGGGTGTAAGCTAGGCTTTGAGTTTGACTCCACTCATCTACAAAGGGAATTTTTGTGAATTTTTTTTTCTTTTGAGTGGGGGCATATATATGCCCTGGGTGCTAGACTGAATCTAGAGAAATTGGATTCAAAATGATAGAAAATACTTGCTTTAGTTTACACACGACGAAATTACAACAAATATGAGTACAAATTAGCCAATAGAATAATTACAACAAATAAGAGTAGAAATTAGCAAACAACTGTTTTAACATCCTCCTTCACATACAGGAATCCAAACTGTAGAGAGAGACGGTTCAAACCAATACTTTTTGTCAAACCAAATTCTGATCCCATTTTAAAATACCAATTATCTTAAAGTTAAAGT